>JACXGJ010003840.1:0-49974 GCA_016801105.1 Esox niger | reverse complement strand
CTCTATTCTAAAGAACAACTATAACCAAGGTCATGCAATTTCTGACAGTTACTGATTTTGTGACACATTCTTTGTACCAATCTTCTAGGTAAGTTAATCCAGCTGGGCTAAAGGGCAGCCTAATGAGGATTGACAACCATTCAATCTTTGATACATTTATGATATCAGCTATTATATTTGTTTTTAACTAAGGGCCCATAAAAACATATTCACTCCCTCTGCGTTGAGACCCTGGGTCTGCCTGGTTTAGCCTGAGTTCAAAGGTAAACCTAAAAGTAATCAAGTATTTTACCATTGACTAATAAGTAGATTAGGTATTCACCTTTTGAATAAGTAATGAGTTATATATATATCATATATATTTTTTATAATGCAAATAAAATACAAAAAAACTCACAAAGGAGAAGTAGCAAAACAATTGATTAAACAAAGTTTAATAAAATAAATAAATAGCCACTAAAATAAATGAAAACCCAGTAAGGGAGAAGATATGAAACCATTCAGAACCAACAAAGCTTTGGTACTTGTGTTGGACTTAGGCGTTCTATGTCTGACTACATTGACTTAAAAAGAATAGCCAACCACTGAAGGATACACAGGGAATGTGAGAAAAGATTGGGGGATATAGTTTACATTTGAGTCATTTAGCAGATGCTCTGATCCAGTGCATCCATTTTAATACTTCTTTGTATTTTTCAAACACTATAAGCCCAGCTCTTTCTGACCTGTCCCATCCTCTGAGACTAGCCTGTTGGAAGAGAGACACCTAGTGGAGCTGCACAACACAACAGCACAGAGCGTAAAACATCCACAGAGCACCGTCCAGGCTCTGTTGGACATTAGACAAACCTATTCCTGGCTCCTCAGCCCAGAGCCAGCCCCTCTCTATCTCAAGCCTCACCGCTGTACTCATCAGAGCTTTCAGAAGGACCTTCCAATGAAGCCACATTAATCAAATTGAGCAACTAACTAGTGCAATTACTGGTGTGATTCACACATCTCCTGCTATCAGTATCAAACGTGTTCCCAGAGAATACGCTTTTGGGGGAGGGCAGAATAAAGGAGAGAATGGAGATTTTTTTTATGGATGAAGTGCCAGTCGCTGCCGGGTTCCTCATGTAGTTCGTTGAGTGTCCAGTTTGGGCAGTGTTTCAGGGGGCAAAACTGGTGACAGACCATAAAACACCACCGGGGACAACAGACGACATATAAAATACAGTAAAAAATAATAGTACAAATACATGAAATGGAAGTATTTCTTCCATCATGTAAAACAACATCTGTTGTTTATGTGAATTCAAGAGACCTACATGTTTCTCAGACACCTACCCTCCAATCTACTCCGGCAAGAAACGCCTGAAAGACATCCCGTTTCCCATTGTGCAATATCTGTCAAGGCCCTCATTAAAACCTGGTCTGGTTGAGCTTCTCAATGGTTTTGCTTTGATAAAGGCAGACAAGGTGGTATTACGCTGGCGGATCCCAATCACTTATCAGAAGGGTAGCAGTCGATCTATCACCCTGTTATCTGGGCTCAAATATATTACCTGGAGCCTAGTCAGACGGCCCAGGGACGTTTGTGTGTGCGTGAGTTTGGGGCTGTGTGTGCGTAGATGATGGGGATGTGGCAGGCCCGTAGATAGTGGGGGTCCGCTGTCATCCCGCCCTACTGATTAATGAGCAGCCTGGCCTACTGTTTAATGGGTTTAATATGGGCCGCTGACGAGGCAGCCTCACGGAAGACAGTACCCAAACATCTCTCTCTGGCCGACAGACTGTTGATGAAGTCACTGGCGTGGGCTGACACACGCATGCATGCAGGCATGCTTGCAGACACACACGTATGAATTATCTCACACACACGCACACACACACAAACACACAAACACACACTGGTATCACTATACTTGTGAGGATCAACAAGTGATCACATATGAAATATTTTGCCTATGTCTAACATTAACGTTAATCTTAACCTGAACCCTAATTTGAACGTTAGTCCTACCGCTTTTTTTGCGAAATGTTTTACTCCCTTTTCTTTTGCATTTTCTCCCTTTCCCAAATTCATGTTAGTCAATTGTACGAGTGGACCTTTTGCATTGGGAAAACATATCTGGGCAAGATGGCATGTTTGTGTAGTGATCAGAATCCGGGCTAAGCAATTCAACTTGTGAGAACAGTTAGATTTACAGGCACTCAAGCTGTCTGAGGCAGTTGCTTGAGTACGATGAGACCCAAAAATCCTCCCTGGCTATGTTGGCCAATTTGCACCTCCCTTGAGGCTTCCCAGCTACTACCAACTTCCTTTCCACACTGCAAGCTGCCCAAGTCCCTCGCTAGCTTTTGTCCTATGTAGGCTTGCCATCTGGCCACTCACAGCCAGCCTGTGTACGTGGCATAAGCTGCCGGACACCAGCAGCACAACCCTTCACTGATATCCCAGGCCGTGAAATACAACACAAGGGGCTTGTATTTCAGCACTAGTGTACTGGACTTACGCATGGGGTACCATGCACCCATCAGCCCATGAAGCGTGGAAAAGAAATGTGTTACCAAATATTTATTGGATTAGCCTGATAATAATTTTCCTGCATCCAATAGGCCTATTTCAGAAGGGCAAGGGACAGTTTGCCACTTCTTAATTAGGTTTTTGAAAGTTAGGTGAATCAGGTTTGTCTGATTCATTACCCCCGTTTTTCAAGGCTTAGATGCACAGCAACTATGAGCCTGGATGAACTACAGTACCATTCAAAGTTGGCCTTTAGGGAAGGATCATTCCTAGATTATTTGTAATTTCTGTACAAATGTAGGCAATAAAGCTTAGTTGTCGATATCCGTGTTGAGTTTAACCACTCGATTGAGACCACATTTATTATGACTGAACAGGAAGAGGCATGGGGGACATTTTTACAGTATCCCACTACTATAGAGTACATGTTACTACTGTTGTTTGTGAAAAGAATTCAGTATACATTTCTTCTCAACTCTCACGTAGCCCCTTTGCCCTGTTGTTACTTCTCACCTGTCCCGTGAACCCTAGAACATTTATGCACATCCTTTGGTAGCTATTACTTTTTGTCTTAAATTTAGCCAATCAAAATACTCCATGGGGTGGCATCAAATTGAGTGGCATGTCTGACATTTGATCATGAAAAGGAACTATTTAAATACATCCAGACTAGCTTGAGCCAAGTAACAGCCCACCACCGGGTCAGTCCTAATGAGCAGGAGCGGCATCGTGGGGAAATACCCATCAAATGGACCGCTGTGAACCAGCAAAATGTCATGATCTACTTACGTGGAAAACATCTCACCAAATGTCACTTTTTCCTTTTTTTCAAAACATACAATATAGCAATGCAATGCATATTGAAACAATATCATTATGAAATGTAAAGGATTTGATACTAAGATGTTGAAATGAGTCAGTCATAAAACGTGATGGGGATCAATGCTGGAACGTGCAACTTTGTGTGCCCTGTGCAGGCAGGTGATAATGTAATACTGACACAATCACAATTGGCAATGTCTTACTAGATGCTAAAGCTTAACATGCTTGCTTGCCATCAGACATGGAAAAGTTGACATCAGGAAAACTGCCCCAAAGGCTTCAACAGTGAGGCAGCCTTCCGAAGAGGGCCGAAATGAAGCTTCTCATCAGCCATTGGGCTAGACAACAGCAGCGTGCCCATGCTAGCCATGCAGCTAATGATGTAACTTGTAACAGAGCACTTCATTCTCACACCTGCGGACAAGGACACTGACTAGTGGAAAACCGTTTTCTGAGAACGAAACCCTAATCTTTGGAAGGCCTTGCTACGCTGCAAAAACACTTTTCTTTCAGACCACAGACATCAGCTCCTTGTATACAAAGCCTCAGTTTGGGCAGGTGGGCTTCCGGAGAGATCTTACCCATAAGTTCAGAAGTGGAAAGACATTGTCCTGATGGAATTGAATACCCAGTGTCATGGCTGTCACCATTACAAATGGTGAGTCGAGCTTTCCTGGCAGTGGTTTGAATGTGTTCCTGGCTATTAACAAATTTAATAAAAAGCACCTTTTTATCGGTAGGTCACTACAAAAAATTGATTCTCAACTGGAATTTCCAAGTTCATCTGCACTCATCTTGGTCATGTAGACACCAAAAAATTATATTGAGACTGTACCTTAGTTGTAGCTGAAGCTTTGGTGAGCCAAGCAAAATGTTATTTTATTTGTGCACGCCAGACTTGATTCCATGTTTTAACTGTGTGAATCAGCATTGGTACTAAGCATTGCGACACTGGTGAAGAGGATATGTGCTTGGGGGTTTGTGTTAGTATCTTGTAAGCAAAAATCTGCTCCATGTAAACCAATATCTGTTTTGTTTAAGAACACATCAACATTCACAGACAAGTTCCTAACCATTTCCCAGAAATCTTTGTTTCCAAATCTCTAGCTGTAAACCATTACCCTAATCTTAACCATACCCTTTCCAGAATCTACATAACATAAATGTTTGTCATAAATGTAACTTAGTCATTACACCTAACCCTAAACCTAACTGGTAATGGCTAAATCTGAAATTCCCCCCAATTGTAAAACTATGCCCAATTGTAAGTTTTCATGAATCTAACAATGACAGGAAAGTCATATTTATCCTAAAAAACACTGAAGGGATGCTTTTTCAAGTTGACATAAACATGGATCCCACCCACACACACACACACACTCACACACAAACACACAGAGAGACACGAACAGACAGACAAATTCCCTCACTTCTTTACCACCACTGCTGCAATCAAGGAAAAAGATACAAGGAGCATTTGAAGAGAAAAGTATAGCAGTTTGCTTACTTTTTTCTTACTTTTTTTGTTTACTGGACATCCATTTCTTCTTTAGCTTCCTCAAGTTTACAACACACCCATACACACTCAGGCTTGGGTTTGAACCGCTAACTCCTAGCTAGAGTGCTGTGAACTAGACTCTAGAAGGGAGGGTGAGGCCAATCATGGTCCTCTCTGTGACTGTCTGTTCAGGGGCACTGGTGGGGGTGAGGTGGGTGGTGCTTGGTGTATTTCAGGAAGCTTGAGTGCAGTAATAGGGGACAATCACACTTTTCTATCTACAAACATGCCCTCTCTGCAATCCTTCATATGACGGACATGTCAACTGGTATATTCCTGTCATCACAATGCTCTCTCCATTCTGTTCTTCTCTTACTTCCCTGTTTGTCGCTCCTTATTTCTTCATGTCTTTCTATTTTCCCCTTCTCCTCTCCTCCTACCTGTTAAGTCTCTCACTTTCTGCCTCCCTCCCTCTCTTTTCTTTCTTTCTCTCTAGCACCCACCTGATAATTTTCACTTCTCTCTCTCTATTTCAGCCCTCCCACTCTCTCACAGCACATTTTTATCTCTCCTCTCTTTTTTCCCATCTATCACCTCCTCTGCAATGTTCTCGTTTAATCATCCCCTCCAGAAATATGTTCACCTCCTAACAACTGGGATCCTATTCGATCATGTGGTGCTGTTATAGATATCATGGTTGCCAGTATTAGCTAGTTATAAACATTGAACCTCACCGACCAAAAAGAAAAGGTCAATGACCAGTCACAATTCACAAACAAATGTTAATCTGTTCTTGACCAGTGTGGAACACTCAGTTGCCAATGTGAGAGACAAGATGAGATTGGATAGCAAACCACAACCCATTTGCTTTTGTCTTGGTATATCCTTATGTGCTCCTTGTTGTTTGATGCATGTTGTATTGTTTCTACATCGCTCGGCCTGTATCATCTCATGTGAATGTCAGGGTGAAAATATAATATTTGAAATATAGTTTGGACCTGTCAGTGGCTCAGGTTGGTCTGGCGAAGAAGGTTGGGGAGATGGGTAGCAAATTGTTTTCATGTTCAAGGAAGTGACATTAACCCACTTAAAGCCAGGAGGTAACATTAACCCCTGTAATGCCGGGAGGCGACATTAACCCTCATAATGCCAGAAGGTAACATTTACCTCCTGTAAACCATGGAGATTAACCCTCTTAATGCCATGAAGTGACATTAACTCCAGTAAAGCCAGGAGGTGACATTACCTCTGGTAAAACCAGGAGGTAATATTAACCCTCATAACACCAGGAGGGGACATTATCCCCTGTAAAGCCAGGAGGTGACATTACCTCTCATAAATTCAGGAGGTGAAATAAACCTTCATTATGCTAGATGGTGACATTAACCCTCACTCTGCCAGGAGGTGACATTACACCTTGTAAAGCCAGGATGTGACATTATCTCTCATATATTCAGGAGGTAACATTAACCCCTGTAAAGCCAATAGGTAACATTAATTCTCATATACCCTGGAGGTGACAATAACCCAGCAGTAATGTCAGGAGGGGACAATAACCCCTGATTAAGTCAGGAGGTAACATTAACCCTCAAAACACCAGCAGGTGACATTGACCCTCATGAAGCCAAGAGGTGACATTAACCCTTGTAAAACCAGGAGGTGACATTAACGCTCAAAACACCAATAGGTGACATTAACCCTCATTTAGCCAAGAGTAGATATTACCCCTCATAACTAGAGGGAACTGGTTTTGTATTGGTCCACAGATATTACTTTTCAAACGCAACATATTGTAGGGGAATTTACAATTAAATTAAAAAAGAAATAATAAAAAAGCCAAATCTATTAGGTGTGGTTTTGTCTTACAAGAAGGACCCTCCTGACTGTCTCAACCCTTCCTGGTTACATGTTCTATTGTACCTAATTTACGTTACCAGTGACCCGTGACCCCAACATTTAGCCGCGTACGAACGATTCAAAACCAGGAAGTGGCTATAAACCTGTTTAAGCAAGCGCTAACTGCTTTCTGAGTCACCCATGCGTGTCAGCTGGCCTGGAAATGTCATTTATCAGGTGGTGCCCTAGTATGGCTCAGACGGCGTGTGTGTGTGGAACTCAACGAGAGCCAGGACCTGAAGAGGTGGTTGAGAAAGGAGAGAGAGACGGGCCTGGTCTCAGCAGTTCAGTTCCACCAGACTCCAAGTAATAACACATTAGGTATGTGTGCACTGCGGCGCTCTTGCCTGCAGCTGGTTGGCTGGGGTCTGGGTTAAGTTTACATGACGGACAGAATCCTAATGATCCAATGCCGAGGCCTCCTTCAGAACTGTGGCTTTTTGTTATACATATGGATCAGATCTTTTAATTATCTCCAAGTCACATTACACTTCACCAACGCTGCTGCCTGTATGCCCGAGAGAGAGAGAGAGAGAGAGAGAGAGAGAGAGAGAGGAAAGGAGAATGAGAAAAGACAATATGTTGTTGCTACTACCACAGCCCCCATCCCTTCCTTTCACCAGCCTTCCAGATCCTATCTGTTCATTTACACGTGTGCACGTGTAAGCACACACACGGGCAAACACACACACACACACACACACACACACACTTAAGAGCATCGTGCGCATACACATGCGCCCTTCACAGATGCACATTACTGTATGCATAGGAATGAGAACAGACCAGTAGCCAGACTCAAAGCCTGTATGAAAATAATTCATTGCGAACAAATACAGAGAAAACGCTAAATTATTCCAAAAAACAGATCATATACATACACCCTCTTCACAATACTTAAAAAATATATTGTTTTATCACCATGAACAGACCTCCTGTTTTAATTTCATCAACTAGTTATTGCAGAAACATTCCTGCGCAGCAAGAATTGCAAACTGGTCGGGTTTTTGCAGCTTTAAAAGGATTCTAAGGTTGATTTGCCCTAATGAAAAATGTATCAGCCGCTACAAAATATGTCCATTCATTATAATCCACATAACAATTCACTTTTCCTGTTGATGCAGGATTATTTTTCTGCTGTAGCAAATACAGCATTGTTACAGGACACACACACACTCACACACACACACACACACGTAATCACAAGTCAGGGCTACAGGACTGTACATATACATACAATACAGGAAGTGCATTTTTTGCGCTGGCTCCCAGGTGATGCATCATCACAATAATTACTGTCAGGCCCCAGAATGAAGGTGTTCTGTTGGTTTACAGTGGAATAGAAGGAAAGGGAATAGCACTGTAATACTCTGATAATTATGCAGCCTTAATGGAGACTGTGTCTAGTGAGGGTCTAATGAGCTTACTGAAGTCTAACATTGAGATTTGATTCCTGTGGGGAAAAAGTAGGTTGTGTTTGCTAGGAGGGGGCCAATGGAGGTGAGCTTGTCTCTATAGATGTGTACTTAATTGACAGGGAACCAACGTGCAGAGAAATCCCCAAGAGCAATTATTAATAATGAAAGAAGCAGAAATATTTATACATGGAAAATCCTGATCTGGCTCCTTTCATTTCTACTGTCACCTGTCGAGGAAGCGGTATGCGTCTGATCACATTTCTCCTGCTGCAGTCTGGGCTTCAGTTTTCCTTTGTCTTTCCTTGTGTCTCTTTTTCCAGCTAATATGTAGAATAGGATGAAACTGACCACCGCACCAGAAGAAATGGAGATGTGTGTCTCAGGCAAGAAGTACATGGAGGAGCTGACATGAGAGGAGTAGGAAGGAAGAGGAAAAGGAGAGAATGGAGGGAGTCTGAGAAACACTTAACCTGAAGGGCTTGCAAATTAGCATGACCTCTGAGTGTGTGCTGACTGGAAGACAAGTGTGTATGTCAGTGTGTGTTTGTGTATATTGGAATGTTTGTGTCGGTGGGTGGGTGGTTAGGTGTGTGGGATGATGGATAAATTGGTGTGCTACTGTATTGTGTCTGTGTTTGTGTGTGTGTGTGTGTGTGTGTGTGTGTGTGTGTGTGAGAGAGAGAGAGAGAGAAAGTAAGAGGGAGTGACTGTGTGGGATTTCCAGTGTGCATGTGTGTTGAGACAAAACGGAAAGTGTTTCTGTGGGATGATAAACAGAAAGATGAGTATTTGAAGTATTCAATTTTTCTCTCAAGTTCCAAACAAATTTTAGCCAATATGTATGTCTACTTACACTTGTAATATGTTTTTTGAGAGATCAATTCTCAATCAACATTTTGCAAGTTACATGTGAGAAAGGTATCACATTTCTACCAACACAATATACCTGTAAACAATATTTTCTTTGCAAATGTCTGGGCTTCTGACAAGAAAATTCTCTGCATTAGGAATTCTTTACAGCAGTTAACCTTATCTTCAAAATATACTGATGAGCCAAAACATTATGACCACTCACAAGTGAAGCATATAAAATGTATAATCTCTTAACAAGTGCTCATGTCAAGGGGCGGGTTGAAAAGATGGTAGATGAACAATCAGATCTCATGGTCAACGTGTTGGATGCAGAAGAATTGAGCAGGAGTAAAGACCTGAGTGACTTTGATAAGGGCCAAATTATTAAGGCCAGACAACTGGGTCAGAACATCTCTCAAATAACAAGGCATGTGGGGTGCTCCTGGTCAGCAGTGGTACTGGGAAACCCTTGGTCCGGACATTCACATGGATGTCAATTTGACACACGCCACTTAGCTAAACAACGTCGCAGACCAGGTACACCCCTTAATGGCAATGGTATTCCCTGATGGCAGTGGCCTCTTTCAGTGGGACAATGTGCGCTGCCACACTGCACACGTTGTTCAGGAGTGGTTTGAGGAACATGATGAAGTGTTCAATGTGTTACCCTGTCCTCGAAAATCTCCAGATCTTGATCCGATTGAGCATGTGTGGGATGTACTGGACCAACAAATCCAATCTATGGCGGCTCCACCTTGCAACTACAGGACTTGAAGGATCTGCTGCTAATGTCCCATTCTTGTAGTGTCCATGCCTTGGTGGGTCAGCACTGTTTTGATGGCATGCGGAGGGCCAACAGCATTTGACAGGAGGATTTAATGTTTTGGCTCATCAGTGTAAAATGGAACAGCATTTTGGGGGCTTTGTGTAGAATCCTTCCTTTGACACTTACTGCTATTATTTTAAACAATAACACATATCTCTTCTTTCTGTTCCCTTACTGAACGAGACCAAAATAGTATGAGCTAGTTCAGGGTGTTTTAAAATAGGGGGAGATGGTAATGCAAGTATCTTAAACATGTACAAGGAAACTTCAAGTCAATGCAAACCTATATATGGACTGGCAAGAATGTTTAAATGGGGAATATCTCTGCCACACTGAATGATATTGTAGAAAAAATATTGTGTCTGTATTTATGCTAGTAGTTTAACTTAAATATGTGGCTTACATATGGCCCCTTTAAAAGTACTTAGAAGCAAAAGCATTAATGCGTAAAATCAGGGATGCCGACAGGAATCCCAGGGCCTGGGACAAAATTGAACATTTAGGACCCTAGGGCCTAAAAAAATTATAAATCAGGTCATAAACATTTATTGTTTAATGTTTTAGCTAGGTAGTACTAAATACCAAGATTGACTGACTTATAAATAATTAAATTAAGCCAACCAAATGGGCCCCCCCGAGGCCTGGGCCCAGGACAATGCTACCGATTGTCCCCCCTTTGTCAGCGTCACTGGGTAAAGTACTGCTGGGGGTTGTAACTCTGGCGGCCTCTGCAGCCTTCTCTAGATAATCCTTTTATATTGTTCTAGCCTCAAAACGAGCTACTCCCTGAGAAGCCCTAAAAATACCTCCCCTGTCCCAGGAGGAGGCAGGGGTGGCCCAGCTGGAAGCGCCCGGAAAATTCAGGACACTTCAAGCTTTTTTAGCAAATACAAAAAAATGAAAGACGCTATTGGATCCAGCTTGAGAGTATGCACTATTTTTGTATGATTTTGGTCTGTCTAGAAAGTGGAATATCTTTGCAATCAAACATCTTTATACTGAGTTTGCTTAACGTAGAGACTGGTTAATTTGTCCCTGAAGCAAAGCGGTTTTAAAGTGTGAGGTATGTCTCACAAGGGGAGGCTAGAGAGCTTCAGGGCAGCCACAAATAAAAGGATAGTGTGTTATCTGCTTTATAATAGGAACCTTATCTGTGATAAAAAAAACGATGTAATGTCGTGATGTTCTGTGAAAGACACTGAAAACCTTAGCTTTAGCGTCTACAAAGGAAATATCCGAAATAATGTATTTACAACTCAAAATAGCATGGAAAGCTAACTATATAGCAACTATCTAGCTAATAGTTTCTATATGTCGAATACATTTAACTGTATTCATAATATATTATAAGTATGAAAATGTATTAAAAAAAATTCTGAAATGTATGTAAAAATATAGACATTTCTCTTTTTTCCAAATGTATTTCAAAACAGTTAATGTTCACAGTCTAAATTGACATTCGTGTAGGTTGTATTTTATCACTTCACAGCATACCAGAAAATTATTATATCTTTTTTTCAGCAAGGAAACAAACTGAGACCAAGATCTCTTTTACAGCTAAACACAGGTGTTATTCCCTTTGAGGCCTCAGGTTTTAGTGGATATTCGGCCTGGCAAGGATTGTGAGGTCCCTTATTTGTTACCCAGGGGCAGGTTCTTTGCTGAAATCTATATTGATGTTACAGCCAATAACAGTACCAGATTTTCATGAGAAATGCAGCACACTTGTTTTCACACAGTGAATATACAGTACCAACAACATTAGTGACATATTGATGACATCCCTTTTAGTGTTTTAATACCTATATATTTATTAATAAATATTTACAAAATGCATTTCATCTTACAGTCAGCAAGATACTTTAACATACTGTAGCCACCTTGGTAAGGCCACAACTCGCCCCTCTAACTTAGATGCCCATATTTGGAGCAGTGGTCAGCGTGCTTGTTTTGGAAGACATACATCATGAGTTCATGACACACCATGCCAAATGTCAGTGTAAGTTATAGAAATGTATTCAAATATATATCAACTGATTTATAACTGATTTTATATGCATTTGGCGGTATATACGTAAATGTAAATATATTGATCACATTTCCTTAAATACATTGAGCGAAGCGGTTGGGATGAGGATTAGCACCTCTAAATCTGAGGCTTTGGCTCTCAGCAGCAAACCAGTGGAGTGCCTCCTCCGGGTAGGGAATGGCGTTACCCAAAGTGATGGAGTTCAAGTATCTCGGGGTCTTGTTCACAAGTGAAGGGAAAATGGAGCCGGAGATTGGCCAGAGAATTGTAGCAGTGGGAGTGGTATTGTATTCGCTTTACCGCACCATTGTGACGAAAAGAGGGCTGAGCTGGAACGCAAAGCTCTCGATTTACCTGTCAATTTTCGTTCCTACCCTCACCTATTGTCATGAAGGCTGGGTCTCCCTTAGAGAGAGGCTGAGAAGCTCAGTCATCCACGAGGAACTCAGAGTAGAGACGCTGCTCCTTTGCATTGAAAGGAGCTAGTTGAGGTGGTTCGGGCATCTGGTAAGGATTCCCCCAGGACATCTCCATAGGGAGGTGTTCCAGGCAAGACCAGCTGGGAGGAGACTTCAGGGTAGGCCCAGGACTAGGTGGAGAGATTATATTTCGACACTGGCCTGGGAACGCCTCGGGATCCCCCAGACAGAGCTGGCAAATGAGGCTTGGAAAAGGGAAGTTTGGGGTCCCCTGCTGGAGCTGCTGCCCCCGTGAGCTAATATTGGATAAGCGCAGATGAGATGAGACATTGACATGCCAATTTTTTGGGGTATCCCATATATAACTTTACAGCTACATGAAAGTTATTAATCATATTTATTATACGTATTGGATCAGTATTTAAAAAAAATATGAACTACATTTTAATAACGTTGAAACACAAACACATTTTTGCTCACCTGCAAATACAAAAATAAAGGAGCACATGACCGCAGTGCTCTCTAGCCTCATTGCTAGCGCTTAGTCTAATTATTGGTCTTGCGTATTGGGCACCTGACCTTAAACCCTAGGGCTAACTGTACTGTATATTACCTACACAAGAATACCTCTGCATTCACATGTAGTATGTCCCACAAATGCTACAATATTGCACAATATTTGCTGTTACATGCGGTCAAAGGAAATCTCAATGCAAGTGAAACAGGCCATCCCAAAAAAATCTATCAGAGAGAATTAACATTAGGACCGGCCAAATAAACCGTTAGGTACATTCTAAGGGAACAAATAAGACACTGGTGAGCTCTGCAACACAATAGGCTTGGATGTCCATGGAAGACAACAGTGGTAGATGATTGTAGGATTCTATCCATAGTAAAGAAAAAAAACTACTTCACAATATCCAGCAAGTGGAGAACACTCTCCAGAAGGTAGGAATATTACCCAAGTCTACCTTGAAGAGAATACTTCACGAGAGAAAAGTACAGAGGGTTCACCAAAATGTGCAAACCATTAAGAACCCTCAAGAATAGAAAGGCCAGATTAGACTTGGCCAAGAAACATATAAAAAAGTCAACCCAGTTCTGAAACAGCATTCTTTGGACAGATGAAATTAAGATCAACCTATACCAGAATGATGGGACTAAAAAGGTATGGAGAAGGCTTGGAATGTCTCATGATCCGAAGAATACCACATACGCTGCAAAACATAGTGGAGGCAGAGTGATGGCTTGGGCATTCATGGCTTCCAATGACACTGGGTCAGTAGAGTTTATTGATGATGTGACAGAATACAGAAGCAGCCGGATGAGTTCTGAACTGTGTAGGGGTATAATGTCTGCCCAGATTTTGCCGAATTCAGCGAAGTTGATTGGACAGTGCTTCACTTAACAGATGGACAATGACCCAAAAGATACTGCTAAAGAAACTTGCAAAAAATACTTTTTTAAGGAAAAATATTCTGCAATGGTCGAGTGAATCACCATAAAAACCCTGCGTTTGGTGATTTCAAAAGCAATAATTTCCTGCAAGGGATTGTGTTAATTTGTCCAATTACATTTGAGCCCCTGAACTAAGAGAACTGTGTATGGATATTGTTTGAATTCCTAAACAGCCAAAATTATGATTTTTTTTTTTAGTTTCAAAATATCTCCTATCCACTATTCATTCCCTCGGTTTTACATGCTGGTCATTAGTTGACGGGCTGGGGAGTGCTCTCGTGCCCGTCAGACAGTTTCACATTCAGTCGTCGGATCCAGCAGCAGAACAGTCTAATCATTTCTAAAAGGCAACAGGGAGGCACATCTCCTCACCTCCAGATCCCGATATGGTAATAACTCTGACTTTGACGTACCAACGTTCCCTGATTTGTGAGCTGGGAAATTTAGAAACTTGGAATGTTCTTGAGGACAGGGTGGGAAAATTGAAGATATGAGGTTAGGGTCTCATAGAGGGATAATGCATTGCATCAAACCTTTGATTATTTTGCACATTTGATTAAATTGCATGGAGTTAATACATACACCATGCAAATTTACGGATGACTGCAAACAAACTGTTTTTTATTTCAACTAATTACTTTATAGGTACATTAAAATATAACATTGCTAAATTTTTTTGACATATTCAGAATGGATCTAAGAAGAAATAAACAGTGTGAGGAATTACCAGCACCAGAGTCTGCAGACATATTGATTGCTATTAGACCTTGTCCATAAACAGTTTAGCAGTTGATAAAACAGCTATGTCATTTTGGTATTTAGGTGAATTATCGGATTTAATATAAATAATATTGCAGTGTTTTACACTCCAGCCTCCCTATAGCATCTCCACTTAATGGCAAGAAGTTAAGCAACAAGTCAGATACTGTAATGGTAAGATTGAAACTCTGAAAACGCCTGTTTAGGTTTATATTGTTAAACAGTTGTGCCCAATTCTCCAATTGCATACCATTGGAGAATTGGTAATATATGTGCCTTTTGTAAAGAAAACTCAGATTCAGGAGGCAAATTGTCTGCTAAGTCATAAGAGAATTGCACAATCATAAAACAGAACTGATTTTTATTTTACTGAAACCTGTTCAAAAGTCTGTATACCCTTAGTTCTTAATATAGTTTATTGCCCCCTTTAGCATCAATGACAGTGTGCAGTCTTTTGCTACAAGTCTATGAGGCCCCAAATTCTTTCAGGTTGTATATCTGCTAATTTGTCTTGGCAAAATGCCACCGGGTCAAGTTAATTCTTTGGCCGTCTTGCATGAATCGCAAGTTTGAGATCTCCCTAGAGTGGCTTGATGATATTAAGGTCAGGACACTGTGATGGCCACTCCAGAACCCTTACCTTTATCTGCTATAACCACTGGAGGGTCAACTTGGCCTTGTGTTTAGGGTCATTGATGTGCTGGAGCGTCCCATGTACAGCTTTAGTGCAGAAGAATGCAAACTGTCTGCTAGTATTTTCTGATAACATGCTGCATTCATCTTGCCATCAATTTTCACAAGATTCCCTGTGCCTTTAGAGCTCACATCAGTGAGCCACCACCATGCTTCACAGTGGGGATGGCATTATTTTCACTGAAGGCCTATTTGACCCCTCTCCAAACATAGCGCTTATGGTTGTGACCAAAATGCTCTATTTTGGTCTCGTCACTCCAAATGACAGGGTGCCAGAAGCTGTGAGGCGTGTCAAGGTTTTGACAGACATATTTTGTGGCGTTGGCGCAGTAAAGGCATCTTTCTGGCAACTCAAGCATGCAGCTCATTTGTCAATGACATTGACAATATATCACTCAATACCCTAACTTTTTTGGAAAGGAAAGAAAAAGTTGCAGTGGTCTCTTAATCTTTTCCACAGCTGTATACACAATATTTAGACCAATTTAAGAATTGCACTCAGACTACTTCTGATGCTCTCTGTGACAGTGGCTTCAGGTGAGAGAAGCTTCTCATCGTTAAGGCTCAAGACCTACAATAGAACAACAATGTCACAAGCATTATTTTCTCCAGTGAGCATAAAATGACGAAGACAATAGATACTGAGTCACTGATAACAAGATTTGCTGAGGCAAAGGCTCATAAGGCAATATTAATTAGTGGCAACACCACAGTCAGTTACTGCATAAGCCTTTCAGCACAGTAAAGTTGATGAGACAGAATATGAAAATTAAAGAGAAGCAGAGAGAAAAAGATAGACAAGGAATACAGCATATTTATAATAGACTGTAGATTTTATAACATTTTGTTTGCATTATTAATCTGTTAACCTCTTCTCTTTTAGAATACAAGATGCAGTAGAAACAATACTTAAAGGACTAGTTCGTCCAAAAATCATATTGTTCCAAAAATTCACTTATCAAAAGTTATTCCGGAATGCACATGTAATTTTTTCCAAATTTTCATTTTTCAGCTCATCTGTCCCAGGCTGTAATTAGTGTTCTTAGAATTGTCCCAATTAATGAGAAAACTGTTTGTCCCACTACATCATTGTGGAAAATGCAACAATCCTGTTTTGTTTGTAAAGAAAGGTACATGGGACTTGGGAGGGGAGACTTGGTTTCACTCATTGCCATATCATAATACAAACATGTTATGCTTCATTCTACCATTATTGACATACAATTGTGTTCATCGACCCCTGTAAAATCCACTTTAGTGTTAAATAAATGAAAACATATACTCTGTATTTTGTGTCATATTATGAAACTTAGTAACATAGTTGGCTAAAATACGTTCATCAGATAAATGCCTGCCTGATCGGCTATGTCCAGCAAAGAATATCAACATAGATTACTGCTTGAACCTGAACAGAAAGATAGCACTTTTGACCATAAATAGATTGTCTGATAAGAGATTAGGAATGGACTCGACAATGTATAAAAACCTGAGTCAACATGAGACATTCTAAGACATCCTCAGAATATTAGTTTGAAAGTGTCATAAGTCGGGGTGTACAGGTGGAGATATGGACCAAGCGCAGGCAGGAGTAGCATTCAGTGGTGTCTTCATTTAACACACACAAAGAACAGAAAACACTGAGTACAAGATAACCACTGATAAAGTAAATGAATGAATGAATGAATACAAAACTCATCAACATCTAACACACCGTAACATGGAACAGTGACTGACAACTGAGGGGAGCAGAGGAGAAACATTTAAACACATACTAATTACCTAATTGGGACCTGGTGTGTGAGACAATTGGAGACAAGACAAATGAAGGAGACCGGGATGAGTTTGTGACCATTGGGATGTTAGGAAGAGTGGGAGATGACGGAGCTGTCTGTTACCTCACCATCACAGTACCCCCCCCCCCCAAAGCCCCGGATTCCAGACAGGGCAGGAACACTACCCCAGGGGAGGGCGGGAGGGGGTGAGAGAAACTAAACCCCCACCAAAACACGCCGGACACAGACAGGGGAGGTGGGGCCCGCGGAACGGGCAGGGGAGACGGAGTGGCCGGGACGGGCAGGGGAGGTGGAGCGGCCGGGACGGGAGGGGCAGGGGAGGGGAGGCGGAGCGGCCGGGACAGGAGGGGCAGGGCAGTGGAGGCGGAGCGGCCGGGACGGGCTGGGGTGGCGGAGCGGCCAGGACGGGCAGTGGAGGCGGAGCAGCCGGGACGGGCAGTGGAGGCGGAGCAGCCGGGACGGGCAGGGGAGGCGGTGCGGCCAGGACGGTCTGGGGATGCGGAGCGGCCGGGACGGTCTGGGGATGCGGAGCGGCCGGGACGGGCTGGGGTGGCGGTGCGGCCAGGACGGGCAGGGGAGATGGAGCGGCCAGGACGGGCAGGGGAGGCGGAGCAGCCGGCATATAACACAGGATGAACTCATTTATTTAAAATGACATTTATATTGCAAAACTAACTACTTTTTTGAGGAATATAACATTGGCATGTTCTTTGAATAAAACAACAACATTAGTCTTAGTTTGGAGACTTTTGGAGTAGTTTTCCGCTTGCAATGCAGCTTTGCTATAGTGGAACAAACAGTTTCCATTCATGAATTTGGATGATGCCAAGAACGTTAATTACAGCTTGAGACACAGCTGAATAATGGATGGTTTTAATAAATAATTTTTGGAAAGATTACATTTTTGGATGAACCATCCCTTTAAGGTCCAGTCAGCAGATCATGGAATCTGAGGTTAAATACAACCATGAAAAAACATGCTGGTACTGTATGTTGCTTTTGTTAAAATGAGCAAAAAATTCATTCTTGCAGATATATGACAGCCTGCACAACTTGGCAGAAGTTCTACATAGTGCGGCCTGTTGAGAAGACATCTGAGAGGTCGGTCTGATAGTTTTGACTAAACAGATTCAAATGGGTGAGTATAGCGGTGAAGAGGGCCCCATACCTGTCTTCACCTTGGGCCACCAAATCACCAAATCCACCCGTATCTGTCACTTTACTTGAACTAAGAAAATACACATCATGAAAAGGTCATGTTAGCATTATGACCATCCTCTGTAATTTTACTTGATACAAAACAAACTATTTTGTGACAATACAAAATAACCATTATTATCACAATCATAGGAACCAGATAGGCCAATAGCTGTACATGCCCTCATGTTGGTCATTAGTCACAAAGACGATGTCCGGAAATCTTCTACTGCTGGCATCCCAGTCATGAGAAACAAAGCATTGGGGAACGTAAATATCTGATATCACTTCGTGCATGATTATATTGTTATATAGCATTTATAATTAAATGTAACATAAAAGTACTATTTAGAGGTAGATTTGTGTTACAGAATGTTATGTTTTGACAGACTTGCATATGTGTCCTAACCAGTAATAAGATAACGCAGTATATCATAATATTTCTAAATATGTCATTACAGATTTGTGACCATGTTATGGCAGGTTATGACATGTCATGTCAGCTGACATAACAAGTTATGACATGGTTATGACAGAGTTATGACCATGTTATGACTTTACACTTCAAGTAAAGTGTTACCAAACATTTGTATAGACAGAGTAGTTTAGCCTAGATTATAGACAAAATTGCACACAGTGGATTATGTAGATGTATGTTTGTCTGCAGGTTAGTGGTTACATCATCTGTGAGATGACTTAGCTTTACCAACACATCTTGTAGTACCTGCTAGAGTTGTATCAATACCAACACATCTTCTAAACCGGTGAGTCATTCTGTACTTGTGTTTCATTTAAGAGTTTGGGACTCCACCTGCCAAAACATCAGCCCATTGTAAGCAGAACACACAACCAGACTGACAGTCATAGACAGTACTTTTAGAAACAATTTCAAGCCTTCCTCAACACAGTAAGTAGTCTCTCCACTATTCCTTCATTACCATCGTACCCATTGTGCCCCTCTACCCATTTTCCTCTCTCATTACCTCTCTTCCTCCTCCCTCATTTTCTCTTTTCTCTACCCCAACCATTCATCTAACTATTTCCAATTACAGTGAAGTAGTGAACCTCAATTTTATCATTTCATTAGGAAAACAGAGTTATTCAGGGACTGATTTTGGGTGCCAGTGACCATATGGACATTGCTGACAAAATTTTGTAGTGTGTGGGTAACAGATGTTCTAACTAGAAATGGAACACTTTAGTCTTGTCTGAGATTTGCCTAATTTTGCAAGAGGTCAATTTTAGTGGCAGAGTTTCATTGTGGGAAGAGGAACAGGTGTTGAATGGTAAACTGCAACAGACTGCTGATTAGTTGGTTTGGTATCTTCTTGTTCTTTTCTCTACTGGAATTTAAGTAGGCTAAATAAAAGTGTGTGCTACAGAAAACTTGATGAAAGTTTTCTTCTGCTGCCAAGTATCCTGCATTTAAGTTTTTAGTTAAACAGTGATGTGAGTCCACACCAGCTCACATGTTTTTTTTCTCTGCTAGCTCATGACTCACAGCATCCTCCTACTACTCTCCCATCTGGCCACCAACATTACACACAAACCCATTGCCACACCTGTTGTTCACACAATGTACCATTACACTGCTATATATTGTGCCGAGGGAGTAGGGTCTGTTCGCCTTTTCCACTGAAAATCCTTGTAAACCTAAGGAATGCATTTTCTGAATGTTCCTTGTCTCCCGCACCGTTTAAACTTAGGAGGGCATGAGGTCTTGGCCCACAACTCCCGAGTACCATGCCCTAAAGACTTGTTACTGACCCTGTCTGTCACGCCCCTGCCTCCCGCGATCACGCAGAGGCGGGTCCTCGCGTCCCTGAGCCAGGCACACACCCGCCCGTCTGGCTCAGGGACGCAAGGACCCGCCTCTGCGTGAGGCACACACACACCTGTACCCAATCCATGATTACGCACCTGTCCCCAATCGCCCCATCACCAATAGTATA
Organism: Esox niger; assembly: GCA_016801105.1. Lineage (NCBI taxonomy): Eukaryota > Metazoa > Chordata > Actinopteri > Esociformes > Esocidae > Esox > Esox niger. The sequence continues at coordinate 29,853 of JACXGJ010003840.1, read as the reverse complement.
TCCACAGTCCTCTGCCATCCCTTCCCTGACGGATTATGGTTGTTCAACTCACCAGTCTACATTCTGTTTGGATTTCCTGTGTACCGACTCGCTGCCCATCCCTGACTACTCTGCCTGCTCCCTGCCTGTACTTCAGTTGCCAGCCCGTGTGTCAACCTCCCTCCAGTCCCTGATTACTCTGCCTGCTACCTGTCTGTTCTTCCACCGTCCGCCCGTGTACCAACCTGTTGCCTGTCCTCGATTATTCTGTCTGCCACCGGTCTCCTTGCCTGACTCCGATTCCCCTACCTGTCTCTTTCCCCCTGCCCTTCCTCTCCGCGACTGGGTCCTCGCTCCCGATTGTGACACTGTCCCAAGTTCTCCTTGTTTTGTTGCAGATCATGATACCTGACAATTCCAGCTCCCAGTCCTTGTGCATCTGGTCATGTTTCTGACCTGGATTATGTTTTATGGAGGGAGCCCAAATGCATTTATTAATTATTACAACTTGTACTCTTAAAATGTTCAGCTGGCACAGTCAGAAGAGGACTGGTCACCCCTCCGAGCCTGGTTCCTCTCTAGGTTTCTTTTTAAATGTAGGCCCTTCTTGGAGAGTTTTTCCTTGCCACTGCTTCAACACTGTTGATGTTTGCTCCTTGGGGTTTCAGGCTGGGTTTTTTGTAAAAGCGTGAACACTACTGATGTAAAAAGGGCTTTATAAATACATTTGATTGATTGAATCTACGGAGCAGTGTTTGGCTCAATTGGAACTGAATCATTGAAAAATAATTTGATCATTGAAAAGAATTCTAATTTTCTATGACTGCTCAAGGGGAAGATTAAGAACAAAATAATATAAGGGGGTCAGAGTAGATAGTTTACATTAAATTTGAGTTTGTTTGTCTGTAGCTCAGAAAACCTTGCTGGTCCATTTTGGTTGATTTCGAAATGGTTGGATTGGCCATCAAGCAATTTTATATTCGATTGGCTGTTCGACTGACACTCATTTACTTTCTTGAAACATATAGATAAGCATGAAAGACACTGCACACCAATCAAAATACACATATTCATCTTAACAGGCCTATGGGTCCTGGCCATGTCATATTATTTCATAAACCGTAAATAAACATATCTTTGTGTCAATTTCAACCATCTAACAAAGAAATGTTTCAGCCCATCTGGCATTTACAAGAATTGCTAGATACCCGTTTCCACGTTTTTACATTAGTTCCCTTGATATGAAATGTTGACAGCTTGTAGTACATATTTCCATCTGATTTAACACTGTATAAATATTATCACTTTCACTGTAATGAGAACTAAAATACTCAAGCAAAATAGTATAGACAAATTATTAACCTGACAAGAAAGAGAAAAAAAAACTATGTTTGACAGGTCTAGAAAGCCAGTCCCTTGGCACATCAAATATTTTGATGGAGCTTATTGTTACAAAGCAGATGTAATGGCATGGACACATTCACACAGTTGACAGGAGGAACAATGTGCAGTTATTCTAGCGGAGCAATCACAATGTGCATGCTTGAATGGGTGCATATGTTACCACAGAGATGGTGGTCATCTTGAACCTGACTCAGAAGCTTTGACAGCCTGGTGGATCCAGATGGTATAACAAGAAAAGCACAGACAAATATTAAGCGACATATAGCAGCACAGGGCAAAACAGAGCCACATAGAGAGGAACACAAGTAGCACAGAGTCACATAGAGAGCAAAATAGAGTTCCTGGTTTCAACAGAAGTCAGGGCAGCTTTACAAAGAGCCCCAACACCTACACAAAACACTTTTCACTTAATGTGCTCCCAGGAGACTGACTGACAGCAGCATATCAACTCCCCTCCCTCAACTTTTCTTTCCCACTCCAATTCTATCCTTCTCTACACCCTGTCTCTCTTTCTCTTTTCAGTGTGCTGCTATCTAATTCTGTGTATTGAAAAGTGCCTGCGGTTCTCATCTGTTGAATATTTCATGCCTTTTAATTTTTCCAGGCGCTAAAAGTAACTTTTACTATGTCTCACTATCCATTCCTGTCTCTTGTGTCTTGCTCTGTCTGTCTCCCCTTATTACTGCAGTGAACACATTTTATTTAGATATATACAGTATAACCCTTATTAGATTTTTCATTATTCCTATAAGAACATCCATATAAGCACCTAGGCATTTGAGGCTGCTCTTTACAGAAGTAATTTCTTCATTTGAGATGATTTGACACTGCACAAAAAAACTGGCAGCAACAAGAAATCTGAATTGTAATTCATTCTTATTTTTTGTTGAGGCTGATTTTTTAAAGTCTAAATAACAAAATTACAAGCCTCAAATACACCACAAATGTATATTTTCTGCTGCACAGTAAACTTCCTGCAATAGAATGATCCAATTTACATAAATTCAAAATGTCCTCTGCTCTTTTCTCTGGTCTTTCACTGCTCTTTGACTTCCATCATGCACACATGCAAAATTTTTATCATCTTGGATGGTATATCAAATAATTATTAAACAAAATGTAATCACATCATTGAAATACATTATTAGGGTTGTCTTAGCTTTTTCACACGTATCACAAGCTGTAAATATTGTCACAGTGTGACAACTTTCCCTGGATCAATAGCTTGCACTTCTTCAATTCTTCCAGGCTATCTGTGTTTTATTATTTACAAATAACTATTGCAGGTAGTCAAAAAAGATTCCCAAACATCTTTCAATATAATATATTTATATATAAAAAATACCAATATATTAAAGATGAGCCATCAGTAAAAATAGTTTTCGATTACATAAAACTTACATCCCTGAAAATTGTACTAAATTTGCTTTCAATATTTTTTCATTAACTTATTATTTAGATAATAAAATGTACGTTAAATCCAAGCCACCAAAATGAATTGAACTGATGCAAATAGTTTGAAGTAAAAACAACTTCTAACTTATTTTCATTTAAAAGGGTTGTGAACATTTTAATTATTTGTTCTTAATTTAGATACCAATTAATTATCAAACTTGACAAAAACAGTGTTGTAAGGGGTTCAAGGGCATATGATTCCTATATCTTTGATTGACAGGGAAGGCAGAATCACTCTAGCTGATTAATCAAGACAGTGATTTTGATTTAAAAAGAAGGGCCTTAGCAATAGCATTTTTTCAATATTGCAAGGTAGGAGGCATGAAATTATATTTAATACATACATCATGCTTAAAGAATACCACCCTAATAATAAAAGACTAATACAGACAAGATATTTCTCAAACATTCATCCAGAAATAAGTACTTTAATAGAGATGATTAAAAACAGGAGAGTAGTGAGGGGTAAAGTTGTATTTGCAGAAGATACTCCAATAAACGGCTGGTGGAAACTCATGGCTTGATAGATAGTTAAGGGCAGTCCATAATTTATGCCTGGATACAGATGGATCCGGATCCGGGACCTCAGGATTCAGACCCAGGACATGGCCACTCTTAGCCTTTTCGATACTTATTGGGACCAGCACATAATTTGACAGATCTGTCTTAATATGTATAAAACAGAATTTGACCAACAAAGTGGTAAAAATTACTAAAATATGCTAAAAAACTAAACTGTTTATTGCATATTCACGTCATCACCTATGCGGCTACAGGGCCATCGAAAGGGCATATATTTACCAGCTGTGAGGGAATATTGATAGTACATTAGAAATACTGTCTAAAAGACAATCAGATTTATTTTCATTTTTCAAATCAGCAAGTCAGTCAACTCATAAACAGGAGTGTTTTTGACCATTAAACAAATTGGTGGGAATACGAAATTGTCCATCATCTGTGGTAATGTTGATGAGAATGAAACAATATTTTGTACGTATTTTGTACGTTATGATGTAGTTAGCTAGGCCCATCTATGGATTGGGTGCAATGCTTGGATTGTAAAATGAGATGAGTTTTGTTGTTTGTTTCAGTCCCATCATTTAATTATGGGGGCACAGAGTTTTGGCAGTGATGACAGTTATGAATGTGTTAAGCACTGTTTAAGAGACACTGAATTCACATGCAATTAGAAAATGTAATCTTTCTAGTGCTACAAAACCAACAGGTTTGCTGTTTACATTTTTTATTTAAGCCAGTTCACATATCATTTAAGACAAATTAATAGCTCTCAACCCAACTTATTTGAAATCTTTAACCACCTTTTAATTTTATGTGTTTGTACTACAAACAAATAAATCAAATTAAAGGTGTGTGTAGCTCTCATAGACCTGATCCAACTCATGCCCTTACTAAGTTTAATATCACAGTAATGTACTGAGCCCAAACCCCTTCTCTAGACCGTGTTGCTGTTTTGCTAAATGGGAAGAGACTGAAGTGAATGAAGTGAGGAAAGAGAGGGAAACATGCCCTGGATTCGTGTGTATTTAGGAATTATTAAACGAAACATTCTGTTTCTGTTCTCTGTTTTGATTTGATTCTCTTAGCTTCAAGAGTCTCATGAAAACACAGACCTATTTAAACTATTAAGAAAAAGGGTTTCCTATATTCCATTATTTTCTTACACATCGCCATGTTGTAATGATGATTGTAACAATCTGTCTATAAAAACATTTTAGATTTTTACAGATCTGTCTCATTAGGGCACCCCACCTCCACAAAAACGCTGCAGATGATGCATTCTGGTAATGCATATAACATAATAGCTCACATTGCCTGCTTTGCAAGATTCTGCAGTACAAAGTAAAAAAATATTGTGGCCAGCAAAGACATAGCTTAATCAGGCAACACCATAATGGTATAACCAAATTCAATCACACCTGTGTGATGATAAATTACCATGTTGTAAATGAAAGGTATAGGCCTAATATATTATAGCAATGTGTGATAAACACTAAAATATAATTAATAACAGAACGCTGACTACACAAATATTTCTTTCAGTAACATGCTTTAAGTAATATGAAAATACTCATCCAATCAACATTCCCTATGAATTGGTTGGCCACTGTAAAACTTAATGCGCATGTTTGAACAGAACACACCCTGTACTTCCTTAGGTCATCACTTATTAAATTTCACCATTGCAAGTGAGCGCAAAGAAAGCCTATTCGTATTTATAATCTTTCATTATACATGTGGCTTTGTATTTTTTCTTGCAGCTGATTAATTTTGATCAGGTCACCATAAAAAATGAGAATGGGTTCTCAACAGACTTAGCTGGTTAATTAACGGTAAAATGAAATAAATCAATGAATGCTGAGGCAATGCCATGTGTTAGATTGTTTGAGCATCAGTCAATCACGAGTCGCTTTTATCCAGAATGACTTACAGTTATTACTCATCAATGCAGGCCAACATTCAGTGAGAGCTTGCAAAGCTTGTTTTCCATTTGGGCATTAGATTTTAGTTAGGTACACGTGAGTGTTAATACAAATATTCATGCAGTAATTCATATGGTTGTATCTCAATAAATAAACATGCACACGTGGTATATAATGTATTTGAAAAAAATTCTAAGTATATATTAAGTGCACTAATTTATTATTTCCAATCATGTATTATAAGTATACTTAAGTATGGAAAGGTCAGAGACGGCTGAATTAGTACCAGCAAACTCATATTGTTTAAGAGCCCTGGAGAAACAAATAAATTGTATGATTCGTCACGGGAATGTTGTGTTCATTTTTATAAAAGACAGTGTCATATGTCAGTTGAACACAGTACCTACAATCTGTTTCTTAAAAAATATATATTTGCAAAAAATCTGAGCTGCAATGATGAATAAATAGAGACAATTAGGACAACCTTGTCTTATAAGTTTCACATCAATCTGGGTTGATAATTTTTGAGAAGTTTAATCCTCCTTACTGCAGAAACAAAATTTAGATTTTCCTAAATGCAGAAAGGAAACAATTTCTCTGGAATAAATTAGAGAAACAATCCATTAACGATCCTGATGTTTTGCCTTCTGAATACTATCAAAAAGTGTAGGGTAAACCTAAGTGTAGGTTTACCCTACACTTAAATGCTTAAAATCTGTTCATTTGGGTTAGTTGTTTTGCACAGTTAACTGGCTGATGGATATTTCTGACAGTTCTCATCTTTAATACTAATGGCAAAATGTCAAGAAAAGAGTTAATGGTACAGCGCCAAGACAACAATGCGAGAAAGGTTTAACAGAAACAATCCTGCATGCCTGTGCATTTAGGAGAGATAGGTCCAATAATTAACAGTGAGTCATGTTTTTAGCTAATGTGTGACAAAATCCTGTGTTACAGCTATATCCCAACTTCCCTACGTAAGTGAAGTAGGAAAGATGGTGGAGGTGGAGGTGCATGGTGATAAGTATGGAAAGTGTGGAGGACCCATTGTAAGGCCAGCCCTGCCAAGCATCCAAAATATTTCCAGTTTGCTATGGGACTACGTTGATTAGGACCTGTCGGGGAGGAGACAGCGAAGGGGCTGTGGGCTGCAGTCTAGAGCCAGTCAATCTACACAGGTCTCTGGGCCTCTCATTACTCACTGATTGATCACCCACAGCAGCCGCACCACTCCACTAACTGCACCATATAATTACAGCGGCGCAAAACATAATTATCATTCCAACAAAAACACACACACACACACCCCTGGCGACACCTGGACTCCAGAGATTTCCTTCTTGAGAGAGTAAGAAGAGAAGATAAATTAAATTACTTGAATTAAAGAATGTGAGAAAATCAAAACAATATAGCAATCTGTCGTGGCTTGCACAGCACACGCCACAATTATTGTAGTAACCCGCTTGGACGGTTACGTATGAGTTATGATGGTCTGTATTTTGTTGGTCCACTTTCTTTGTTATCTAGTGTGTGCAGGATCCCACATGCCAGACCCTCTTGTCTACCATTAAAGGGAATCTGAAATGTTTCAGTGCCAGGCAACCTTGGGGTAATGCGAACAGCGAGTCGCTGGAGAGGAGTCGTTCTATAGTCAATAAACATTGTTCTGAATATCCTACATCCTCATCAAGGGTTTTAGCTAACTGGTTTCACCAATTTTACCGATAATGTCTAGAGCCATACAGTAAACTGTGAAGAGTTAGGTAATTAACTGTTTAACTTGAGAACATAATATTTTTGTAATTCACGTATTTGAATGTTGCTGAAGAACACGTAAAGATATGTTCTCAATCTTAACCCAAGATTTTTTATCTGTTATTTTTTACCAGACACTTTAGACAGGAAGGGCATGATAGAAATCAGCCTATCAACTTGTTACTGCTAAGATCCCCAACACATTATCTATTGCAGCGTAAAAACTAGACTGAGACAGTGGGGTCAGAGACACTATGGCTCCATTTGAAAATAACCCTCAACTAGGCCAACCAGGCAGGAAATAGCTCCACCCACTTCGCCAAGCACCAGACAGCCAAAAGGACACCAACCAACAGTAAACCACCCTGAGAGAGCCAACTTTATCTGACTGAGTACACCACCCAGAGAAAGAGACAAGTCCAGCTCAGAGAGTATACTACAGTAGCATTCCATGAGCGTTAAGGAAACACTTAAAATAGGAGACTGAGTCTGCGTATCTCACATTAATTTCCAGATCATTCCACAATAATCAACAACAATCATCAGAAGAGGTTTTGGATGCCATTGCTATACACCAAGGGCCAGTGGCACCATCTGAACGTACATAAAGTGGGTCTTGAATGATTGACCATAACATTGTGGTAATGAGAATTTACACCTGTTGCACCAAATAAGATTATGACCAGTTGTAGCTAATCCAGCATAAGCAATTTGCATCCACATGTTCACAAGATTACTTGTGATAGTTGCCAGTGCTTAGTTACAATATGTTTATATAAGTAATGAATACGGAACAACAAGCTAACCAATCAAGCGCAAATAAATGAGATTTTCTCACTCAGAAATTAGGAAAACCATAGCACAGTACAGTAAACATTGCAAAATCCTTGCATCTAACTTCAATTGTACCACTTCAAACAGAAAGAAAATGATGTCCGGAAGGATATACCCTGACATTGATCATTTCCACCAATGTGTTCACCAATGCACAGTTTGCTTGAAACTTAGAGCAAAATTGGGGAAAATGGAGGGATAATGCATGGTTTCTCTCTGACATGGGCAAACTAGTGAGAGTCCGTTTAGCAACCCTACATATCAAGGGTTGTTTCTCTTGTGTATATTTCACTCCTTCCTAAACCCTGCTGGTTGGGATGATATACAGGTCTGGTCAAAGATAATGTTCGTACGACTTGCTTTCAACGTCGGACGTAGATTTAAAACTTATTTACGATTAGCTGGTCCAACCGGCCCGCGGGATGATTTCTGCACTGGATCAACTAAGCCAGTTCAGTGGTGAACTAGGGGATATAGTGATTAGTTCAAATATTCCAGAGCAAGATATATTTATTAAGTATAGATAGGAAAGTATTTTTGATTAAATAATTACCCGCATACAATAGATGGAAAAAGGTTTATTCTATGGCGCTGTACAGAGCCTCCTCATTAGAGTTTTTTTTGCCAACGTCTGACAGTAATATGTGGAGGGCATTTAACTGAGGTAGTCTTTTTCAAAGATAATGATACAATGACTACAATGATCTGTGCAAAAAACAGCAGAGGTGTACATGGTAGGCACGCTAGGGAAGATAATAACTATGAGAGTGTTTCTATTCATAGACTTAGAAGGTTGGATCCGTTGGGTTCCTGTATACTTTTGCAAATGGGTATAACTCAAGGGGCTTCCCAGTCACTCGTCAGCCAGATGCAAAAACACAGTTATTCCAAAATAAATAAAGTGTCAGTTTGCTTAAAGCCCACCCGACAAACTCATGCAAAACATATATGCACATATATGTAAAGCATTTCTCAACATATATTTACAAATGCGCCCCACATATGTTCATAAAATATATGACTTGCGCTTCTCACAATATCATAATACAATGCTTGTCATATATTTTAAATCAAATCAAATGTATTTTAAGTATTTTTACATCAGAAGTTGTCACAAAGTGCTTTAAAAAAACACACAGCCTTAAACAGGAGCAAACAACAGTAGTGTTGAACTTCAGTGGCTAGGAAAAACTCCCTAAGAAGGCTGAAATTAAGGAAGAAATCTAGAGAGGAACCAGGCTCAGAGGGGTGACCAGTCCTATTCTGGCTTTGCTGGGTGAACATATTAAGAGTCCAAATTATAATAGTTAATCGATGCATGTGGGCTGAGCCCAGAGTCTACTTAAACCTGGTCCAGATCGGAGGCATGAACAGATGGACAAGGACAGGGACAGATGGGGAGAGGGGGGTCAGCAGAGTGGCAGCTGAAATCGTCAGGTATAGTCTTGATCTGCAACACAACCAGGAGGACTTTAGACAGAGACTGCAACGATTCAAGCCTGGTACTCCGCAGGTGTGGGTCAAGGCCTCATGTCCTACAAGTTTAACACCGCAGAAGACGGAAAATTTAGAAAATGCATTCCTTAGATCTACAAGGATTTAAAGTGGACAAGGAGAACCAACCCTTCTCCCCCAGCACAATAATATAGCAGCATAAGAACTTGGGGCTGAGACGGGGGGGTCCAGTGACACTGTGGTCCTATCCGGGAGAGGCTCAGGACAGGGCCCAGCAGGCAGGAAATCAATCCACCCACATTGCCAAGCATCAAACAAAGGGACACCCACCAACCGCAATCATCCTGAATGAGGGCCGAGTATTGCTGAGAACAGCCCAAATTGCACCAGTGCGCAACAGAGAGACAACAACAAGCCAGTAACTCTGCCCCCGAATGGGATTGGAGGGAGAGCATCCTAGTGGTGATGAGAGCCCAGCTGGCATGACAGCAAGGGTGGACAGTATCAGGCCTTTCTGGACACCTTCATGCCCCTGGGCCAGACTACACGTAATCATCGACCAGGCTGAAAAGATGAGTCTTTAATAGATCCTTGAAAGTTTGCACTGAGTCTGCATTTCTGGCGTTTTTCTGCATCAGTTTTTAAAAGAAAGTTTCAGATCTTTGCAATGTTTCGAAGATAAAAAAATTATTATAATAACAATAAGCAACTTTTGAGATATATTTTATATGTTAATCAAAAGATGGTCGGGGTTGAGGGTAAGGCCGAGATTTCTTCCAGTTTTTTGGTCCTAAAATGAGCATTTCGTTTTTTCTTGAGTTTAAAAGCAAGAAGTTCTCTGTAATCCACTTACAAATTTCTGAAAGCCATGCTGCCAAAGTAGCTGCCTTTGGGGTTTCTCCATGCTTCATCGAAATATATAACTGTGTGTCATCAGCATAGCAGTGAAAATTTACATTGTGATTCCGGATTACATTACCAAGAGGCAGCATATATAGTGAGAACAATAAAAGGCCCAGAACTGAGCCTTGAGGAACACCAAAATATACTTTTGATTTGTCAGAGGATATACCATGTGTTTAAATAATGTGCGTTAAAATAATGAAATATATTAATATGCAGTACTTTAAGCTTTTCTCATCAACACATCATGGAATTGACCTTCAAGACATTATTATGTAATGCACATACAGTGGGTATAGAAATGAATCAGCCCCCTGTAAAATAATCACATTTTGTTGCTTTGCAGCCTGAAATGAAGACAGACACCGTTTTTGTTTCATTCAGCTGTATTTACTCAGTGCATCCAAATGAAAGATATAACACCAACATGTCAGAATTTTATTTTTTTATTAAAAAACATAATCACTGAGTTGGAAAAAGGATCACCCCCTTGCTTCAGTATTTTGTTGAAACACCTTTTGCTTTAATTACAGCCTTTAGTCTGTTAACTTTGCACATCTAGACGTTGCAATATTTGACCATTGTTCTTTGCAGAACTGCTGAAGTGCAGTTAAATTTGATGGTGACCGTTTGTGGACTGCTGTCTTCAAGTCGTTCCACAGATTTTTAATGGGGTTTAAGTCTGGGCTAGGACTAGGCCATGCAAGGACATTCACCTTTTTCTCCTTCAACCACTGTGTGGTCAGTTTTGCTGTGTGCTTTGGGTCATTGTCATGTTGGAAGGTAAATCTTCTTCCCATTGACAACTTTCTGTCAGAGAGCAGCAGATTTTCCTCAAGAATTCGACAGTATTTTGCCCTATCCATTTTTCCTTCTATCCTGACAAGTGCTCCAGTCCCTGCTGCAGAGAAACAACCCCATAACATGATATTACCACCTCCATGCTTTACTGTAGGAATGGTGTTATTTGGATGGTGAGCTGTATTGGATTTTCATCAGACATCGTTTGGCGTTGAGGCCAAACCATTACATTTTAGTCTCATCACCTTTTTCCACGTGGCCTTAGAATCTTCAAGGTGCGTTTTGGCAAAGCTCAGTCATGACTGCATGTGGCCTTTCTTGAGGAGTGGTTTTTTTCTTGCAACCCTCCCATACAAGCCACATTTGTGGAGAATTTGTGATATTGTTATCACATGCACACAATGACCACTCTTTGTCATGAATTCCTGCAACTGCTTCAGAGTTGCTGTAGGCCTCTTGGTAGCCTCTCTGAGCAGTTTCCTCCTGGCTCTTTCATCCAGTTTGGAGCGACATCCCGACACAGGGAGGGTCTGTGTTGTACCAAATACCTTTTGACAATGCCTTGCCACCCATAGTTGATTATTGTCTTCAGTTGCACTACCAAGGACTGAAATGCTTCAGGAAATGCTTATTTTATGCTGAGCTAATCAAAATGACCACAGCTGATCACAGATGAAAGTCAATTGGCTTTGGTGATATTGAGAAGGTGATTGGCTACACCTGGTTGTGTTGTAAGGAGGGGGTGACTCTGTTTCCAACTCAGTGATTCTTTTTTTGTTTTGTTTTTTGTTTTGACAAGTTGGTATTATATCTTTCACTTGGATGTTATAAGTTGTATATACAGCTGAATAACACATTTTTTGTCTGTTTTTATTTCAGGCTGCAGAGCAAAAAAAATTGATTATATAAAAGGGGGGTGATTCTTTTCTATACCCACTGTAAGCACGTCCTTTTCAAGAAATGCACTGTGATACCTGCGCCTTCTGCTGCCCTTCCTCCCCCTGCAGGGGACAGGCTCCGGCGCTCAATGTCACCGGCCTTCTGACACCACCGCCCGTCTCATCAACTCATCTCACCTGTTGTCTTGTTTAGTGCACCTGATCATCATCCACAGTCATTTCACCCAGTATATATGTTCCCTCTGCTCCCTTGGTCATTGTGTGTTATTGTCCATCACCATGAGCATAGTTCAGCTAATACCTTTTACAAAAGAATAAAAGGAACGACAAATAACCCCTCAGTTCGCTGCTCCTTTTTTCCGAAAAAGAAGCTGACAAAATAACACACCTACAAAAGAAAAGAAAGAGGATGGAGCACAGAGGAGCCAAAAGCGAGGCCGGTTTTACAGAGGTAGTAAAGGAACACTCAACAATGCTGGCCAACCTAGGCTTCGTGATGAATTCAGAAGTGTACAGAAACATTTTGTTTTCTAATTTAAAGAGAAATGCATTGAAACTAATGAGGAGGAAGTTTATCATGCAGCAGGACAATGACCCAAAGCACACTGCCAACAAAATTAAGGACTTCATCTAATACCATTTAATTAAAGCAGAAATTCTGAACTCTTGTCTGATACTCATCCAAATCCAAATGTTTTCAGTGACCAACAAAATCCAAGGAATTTGCTTTGCCGTTCCAACACATTTGGAGGGGACTGTATGACGCATGTCACTATTTTCAGGAGAGACGCTATTAAGAATAAAAACATGTTCTGGGACATGAACAAGATTGGCTGAGCTAAATATGATTGGCTGAGATAATAAAGGGTCTGGACATGCTGACATACTGAGTTCAGATTGGTCTTTAAGTCACTTGTTTCGTTCATAACACCCACATTGTTCAGTAGAATTGCAACCCCAGGTTTTTCAAAAACGGACAACTGCGATCGCATTGCTGCAGTGGTGACCCACATCGCTGCCCTGAATTTAGCTGACGTTAAATATTATCAGTGGGAACAAGTTGTGAAATACTGCTTTCTGGAGGACAATGATTCCATGACTCTGAAGATGAATTGGACGACAATGAGGAAATCCCAGGCTTGGACACTGTTCATAACATTCAGAATTGGCAAAAAACTGCAAAATTGTGGCATTTCATTGCAGTGCCAATAGTTGAAAGAAAACACTGTCTCCACTTGTAAAATACAACTGTACATGGATTACATTTACCAGAAAAGGACAACCATGGCATCTATGATAGGGACAATGAAAGATGCAGAGATTCTTGGAGTATTGAACACTTTGTGTGAACGGTAGCACAAGACACAGCGTTGTAAACAAAGTCATCAGAGAAAATGCTAACAACAAAGAATTTTGTATGTAATCAGAGGATATAATTTTGGTCTGCCACAAAACATTTCATACATGTATACAAGTCTAAGGTTTGTTAGCTAGCTACAGATTATTCCTATTCAGTCTCTTCAAAAAGTTGTCTGAAAGTTGTTTGCATTGCTAGTTAGCAAACTATAGCTTCTGCCATTGCTGTTAGTTTTAGTTTGCAAGGTAATGCTAAAAACAGCTACAGAAGCTTAACATTTCCTGGTTTCTAGCTTGATTGTCAGGTTGCTATCTTTACCTCATGATAAATTATAACGTTAGTTAATAGTACTGCAACATTTAATATATGGTGGTTAATTTATTTAGTTTGATAATATGTTTATTGGAGACCAGACCAGTTTAGCACAAGGTTAGTGTCCCCATTTGGATTCTTAAAAGCCGGGTGGGGTTAACACCTAATAGAGTGTGAACTATACTGAATGGGCATAAACAAAGAGCAGCTCTCTATCAAGTGTGAAAAGCCTTTTCTCTCAGAACAAGGTAGAGCAGATTATCAACTTTTAAAGTAGCATATCATCCCATAACTTTATAAAACTGTAGTGTATTATTTACCATTACAAAGCTCCAAGTCGGGACCTTTATAAAATGCAGTAGTCAAATTTTGCAATAGGTCCCCATTCATGAATTCTGTCACATATAAACCCAGAATTATAATATACAAAATCTACAGTTAGGTCCAGAAATAATTGGATACTGACACAAGTTTAGTTATTTTGAACTGTTTACCAAAATATATTCAAGTTACAGGTAAATTGTCACATCTTCTGATCCTCCTGCGCCCTCGTCTGGTCAGCCACAGCTCTGGTCGATGTCACCTGCCTTCTAGCTGCCACGGCCCCCATTCACCACACCTGGTTCCCATTATCCCATCAGTATGTGTATATATGTATCCTCATTCTGTGTTTGTCAATGTTACATGTTATGTTTATTTGCTTCTGTTTCCACTTGACTTCTACACATTAAGTGTTATTCTTACATGTATGGAATAAACCTAACTACTGAGAAGAAGACCCTGCGCCTGGTTCCTCCTACACATCGTGACATAAATAACGAATATGGGCTTAAATTGCAGCTTCTCAACTTTAATTTGAGGGTTGTCACATCCAAATTGGAGGTAGGGTTTAAGAATTACAGCTCTTTAATATGTAGCCCCCTCTTTTTCAAGGGACGCAATGTATTTGTGTAATTGACTCAAAAGCTGTTTCATGGACAGGTGTTGGTTATTTCTTTGTTATTTCTTCATCAATTAAGCAGGTAAAAGATCTGGAGTTTATTTCAGGTGTGGCATTCACATTTGCTAGCTGTTGCTGTGAACGAACAACATGCGGTCAAAGGATCTCTCAATACAAGTAAAACAGGCCAACATTAGGCTGCAAAAGAAAATCCAGCAGAATTATAGCAGGAATGTTAGGAATGGCCAGATCAAAAAGTTTGATACATTCTGAAAGAAAAAAAAGACAGTGGTGGATGATTGTAGGATCCTTCCTACAGGAAAGAAAACCCCTTCACAACATCCAGCCAAGTGAAGAACATTCTCCAGGAGGTAGGCATACCATACCAGGTCTACCATAAAAAGAAGACTTCATGAGAGCAAATGCAGAGGGTTCACCACAAGGTGCAAACCATTCATAACCCACAAGAATAGAAAGGCCAGATATATTGCCTCCTCAGATTCAGCCGAACTCAGTGAAGTTGATTGGATGGCGCTTCTCTTTACAGATGGACATTGACCCAAAACATAAACTGCGAAAGCAACCCAGGAGTTTTTATGACAAAGAGGTGAAATATTCTGCAATAGCCGAGTCAATCACCTGATCCCAACCCAATCAAGCATGCGTTTCCCTTGCTGAAGACAATACTTAAGGCAAAAAGACCTACAAACAAACACCAACTGAAGACAGCTGCAGTAAAGGCCTGGCAAAGCATAACACAGGATTAAACCCAACATTTGGTGTTGTCAATACGTTCCAGACTTCAAGCATTCATTGCTTCCCAAGGATTCACTACAAAGTATTAAAAATAACATATTTTATATGACTGTTAATTTGTCCAATTACATGTGAACCCATGAAATAAGGGGGTTGTGTATGAAAATGTTTTTTGCTTAAATTGCCAAAATTATGAAAATTGTGTCAGTGTCCAAATATTTCTGTACCTAACTGTAGTTTTAGACTGTATATTATTTTTTCTTTCTACTATCAGTATGGAACGAAAGTAAATCTTTAAAGTAGTATTACATTAATTTATAAATATTTATACAAATTGATGGGTTGTATAATTTGGGAGATTATTTAAACTAGTAATAGTTTAAACAGTTAGAAAATATACAGAATTTCTTAAATAATTTCTACATACCTGTAGTAGCTTTTCAACCTGATTTGCCATTCATAAGTGAGAAATTAGAGAAAAGGTGACATACATCTATAATTAATGATTGGCCTGTACAGTTCCAATACACCCCCTAACACCATGCATTACTCATTCATAAGCCATACATAAGTAATTCAGTGAACTGCGTACTGCTTGGATTGCTATATCCTATACTTAATTACCTCATAAAGTTAGATCCTAATCCATTGCATTGCCATCCATATGTCTGTAGTTTGTTACCAAAAAGAAAAAAGAAAAGCTATGCCCTATCATCTCCACACTAGTACTGATTATATGATGTGGGTGTAGAACAGAATTCTAGGCCCTGTACATAGGTGATCTCGGAGGGCCCCTTTCCACTTTACTCAAGATTCAAACAGTTTCTATGGCCTGTCTACATGTTAGGGCCCTAGATACTTAGTACACCTTTTCCTTCCGGTCTGACGCCGCTAACTGCCATAGGCATAAGATGCACACTGACAAAACTGGAGGCTCAAATCAAGATGTATCTTAATTGAGTTAATAGTCAGTTATGCAGCAGGACCGCTAATTCTGTGATGTTGCATTAGCTTCTCATGGAAAGCCATACTGATTGCAAGCCTACAGGCTACTGATTCATTACCAAACTACAGGAAGTGGACAATACTTGGAAGCACTACCCCAGACAGCAAATGGTGTTCTTGAAGATGGATGTTTACGCATCTCACTATACAGGCGAGGAATTTGAACGTACTAAATTGTGTTTTCATCATAATATATTTTTTTCAGATTGTAAGGGCTTCTTGAACATGGATCTTTCTCTAAATCAATGGACAATGACATCAGAGTCCACATATAAAAATGGCTTGAAATATATTTACAATTTATGTATACAGGCAAGTGACCAATAAAGGGAAAACTTGAGTGGATGAACATCGAATTATGCAATTACCTTCCTATCATACTCTGTGGGATGTATGAAAATGCACTCAGGGCAGAAACTAGCCAATCTTTTGATCACAGTGACCACTGTCACCCACAAAGAGTGAGTGAAGTCACTGACAGAAATGTTACCTGCGCCGACACTGGTACTAACAAAATAGCCATTACAGTTACAAAGGCACTAACATTGCATTGTCCAGTTGAAGCTTCCCTAAGCAGTGGTATTACAGCTTTTAACTCAGTGTAAAAAAGACTCTATTTTTTTATTGCTATTATATTCACCATGCAATTTATACTGAAATGGAAACAGTATAATGACATAGAGTTCTTATACTGATCAGCCATAACATTAAGACTGTCTAATATTGTGTAGGTTCCCCTTTTGCCAACAAAACAGACTTGACCCATCAAGGCATAGACCCAACTAGACCTCTGAAGGTGTGCTTTGGTGCAATATCAAGACATTAGCAGCAGGTCCTTTAAGTTCTGTGTGTACCGAGGTGGGACCTCCATGGACCGGAACCTTTTTGTCAGTGTTTCTATCACACCTTTCTATCACTACCAGAATGAACCGTTTCAGCAATTTGAGCTACAGTAACTCGTCTGTTGGATCGGACCACACGGGCCAGCCTACGTTCCCCCATGCATCAGTGAGCTTTGGCCGCCCAAGACCCTGTCGCCAGTTCCCTGCTTTTACTTCCTTGGACCACTTTTGATAGGTAGTGACCACTGCAGACAAAAACTCATCGTCTAGCCATCACAATTTGGCCCTGTTCAAAGTCCCTTCCAATCTTTACGCTTGTTCATTTTTTCTGCTTCTAACACATCAACTTTGAGGACAGAATGTTCAATATATCCCACCCACTGACAGGTGCAATAATAACAAGATTGTCAGTATTATTTACTTCACCTGTCAGTGGTCATAATGGTATGGCTGATTGGTGTATATGTTTATTATTCCCCACCACTGACTCTAGCTAGGGGCATCACTGATTTAACATACAGTTCATCATAAGTGATTACGATTATCAATGCTTAGGGAAAATATATCTACATGTGAGCAGATGCTCTCATCTAAAATATTTTTGCAGATGCCCTCATCCAGAACCTAAAGCCGTTAGTGGGATTGGGGTTGTTGGTGAAACGTCAGCGTAATGTCAGGTCACTTTTCATGAGATCAGATGACATGCAATAATGTCACTTCTAATGTCACCGTGTAAATAAACAGCAAGACATTATTTTTGAAGAAACCTGTTAATGACAGTATTGTTTATTTAATGATGCTAAAGGTACTCTGTCAGTTAGAAGCATTTTGCATTCACATATATTATTTTGGTTTTGTGTTTAGGAAAGATCCTCCGACCTCCACTTATGATGCATATTCATGAATTTCTTTAAATCAATATCCAAGAATGGCTCATAAGTCCAATGTGTTATTAAATTACTCTTTGTATTATGATTTAATGACAAAACAACTAATAAAAGAATGATTCATGTTCATAAATGTAATCTGTTGTTTCACTGAATCACTGAAGTCTCCAACCAATAGAAAAGATTTAACACAGTAGATTTCATTCATTCATGAGTAATATTGAATGTAGTCTATCTGTGCTGTTTTCCCTCTCTTAATATCTCACTGTAGAGACTTTGTACCAGCTCCAAACAGTTGCCCACTACAAGAAATGCTCTCTGAAATGGCACTCTGAAATGCTCACTAGTACTTTTGTGTGTATTACGGCACACTGAGACAGGGCTTAGGGTAGAAAAACTATTTTTATCTGATGTCAAATGTACAAATGCAAAAACATATTGTAACATTGCTTGTAGGCGTGAAGCAGGACACAGGCACAGGGAGAAAGGAGGATTTTAATGAAAGAACTAAGAAGCAACATAAACAGAAACTATAACTCAGAGACAGAAAAAATGCTACAAAGGAAGAAAATACAATAATTACTGACAATATACCCGAGGGAAGCAGGAACTTGAATAGGGACAG
This sequence comes from Esox niger, assembly GCA_016801105.1. Classification (NCBI taxonomy): domain Eukaryota; kingdom Metazoa; phylum Chordata; class Actinopteri; order Esociformes; family Esocidae; genus Esox; species Esox niger. Next base: position 11,203 of record JACXGJ010003840.1, on the reverse strand, counting down.
TTATCAGGAACACAGAGGGAAATAACTACAAACAGGTGTACATGCTCCAAATGAGGGAGAGTGGGTGTTGGATCTCACACATGAGAACATGTAGCATTTAATAACAGAGGTTCACTCATGTAATCCAGCTAAGTACCCCTTCTTAGACATTACATTTTTGAAACACATTGTTTCAATATTTTCCATTATATCAATTTTGCCAACAGTGCAATTTATATAACTTTTCTGTACAGTATATTGACAACACAGTTCTATCAATTTTTCAAAATTCAATATTTTTTCAATAAATGTTTTTAATACAATTCCTCGTATTGTAAAAAGTAATTTTATCATAACAAAGAGCAGTTTTCACAGGTGTCTGAGTCCTTGTGTTGTAGCTTCCACTTGATTTGGTGTTGCTGGAGCAGGGGAACACACAAGTAAGTTGTTTTCTTCCAGACTGATCCTTGGTTCGGGTTTTCTTTGCACAGGATAAGGTATTTCTGTTTTGGTTTCTGAGTTGTCTCTGGTTATGTTTCTATTTTTACAGTGGGGCAAAAAAGTATTTAGACAGCCACCAATTGTGTAAAATCTTCCACTTAAAAAGATGAGAGAGGCCTGTAATTTTCATCATAGGCACACTTCAACTATGAGATACAAAATGAGAAAAATCACATTGTCGGATTTCATATGAATTTATAAGTAAATTATGGTGGAAAAAAAGGATTTGGTCGATAAAAAAAGTTCATCTCAATACTTTGTTATAGACCCATTGTTGCCAATGACAGAGGTCAAACGTTTTCAAATGTCTTCACAAGGTTTTCACACACTGTTGCTGGTATTTTGGACCATTCCTCCATGAAGATCTCCTCTAGAGCAGTGATGTTTTGGGGTCGCTGGGCAACTTGGACATTCAACTCCCTCATTTTCTATGGGGTTGAGATCTGGTGACTGGCTAGGCCACTCCAGGACCTTGAAATGCTTCTTACAAAGCCACTTTTTCGATGCCCAAGCGGCGTGTTTGGGATCATTGTCATGCTGAAAGACCCAGCCACGTTTCATCTTCAATGCGCTTGCTGATGGAAGGAGGTTGTCACTCAAAATCTCACGATACATGGCCCCATTTATTCTTTCCTTTACATGGATCAGTCGTCCTGGTCCTTTTGCAGAAAAACAGCCCCAAAGCATGATGTTTCCACCCCCATGCTTCACAGTAGGTATGGTGTTCTTTGGATGCAACTCAGCATTCTTTCTCCTCCAAACACGACAAGTTGAGTTTTTACCAAAAAGTTCTATTTTGGTTTCATCTGACCATATGACATTCTCCCAATCCTCTTCTGGATCATCCAAATGCTTTCTAGCAAACCTCAGACGGGCCTGGACATGTACTGGCTTAAGCAGGGGACACGTCTGGCACTGCAGGATTTGAGTCCCTGGTGGCATAGTGTGTTACTGATGGTACCCTTTGTTACTTTGGTCCCAGCTCTCTGCAGGTCAATCACTAGGTCCACCCGTGTGGTTCTGGGATTTTTGCTCACCGTTCTTGTGATCATTTTGACCACACGGGGTGAGGTCTTGCGTGGAGCCCCAGATCGAGGGAGATTATCAGTGGTCTTGTATGTCTTCCATTTTCTTATAATTGCTCCCTCAGTATATTTCTCTTCAGCCTCCTTACCATCCGTGGTTGCAGGTGATAGACTTACTTAATCTACTGGTGTGTTACTTTATACAAGAACAGCCTCGAATAGGTCATCATTACACTTGTGGTTTTTTCCACAGTCTAAACTCCTTGCCTGGCTTGGCCTTGTGACTGTGGACATTCAAGGCTCGACATGACATGTTTTAGATCCCAGCTGGTTGCAAACTCAGGCATTTCATGACTCACCAGCTGCCTTCCTTTGTCTGAGCATAAAACATTGGGCGGCCCATGCCTTGCAAAAATCTTCTTTAGTGCTATCATTATGCATTTGCTTGTAGTCCCACAGAGATTGGAGATTTCTGCCTATTTTAAGACATAAAGTACATCTTCGTCATTGATGTTGAAGAGGTCAACTCTAACTTTGGCCCCTACTCTCTCTGGAATTGGATGAGACATGTGGGGCTTTCTGTGGTTGTTGTTTTTATGTGTTGAAGATTGCACATTTTGCTAGGACAACCTTGAATCTGTTTAACAGTGCTTCTCCCAAACAGAACATACACTTCTTGTTTCAAGTATTCCATGATTCCCATGTGTGCTTCCGGGATCTTTTCGATCATTTGTGTTTTCAAATGTTCTAAGAAATGACAGTTGCAATTATTGGGAGGTAAGCATTTAGATAAAGATAACATAAAAACGCCAGCTCTTTAAAAGGTTTTAGGATTCTTCAAATGAATAAAACTGTTTGGATCTAGGTATCCACACATCAATGATTTGGTAAATGCCAAGAGTGTGCAAAGCTATCATAAAGGCAATAGGTGGCTATTTTGAAGAATCTAAGACTGAAATATATTGTAATTTGTATAACATTTTTTTAGTAACTACATGATTCCATGTATTATTTCAATGTTTTGATGTCTTCATTGTTATTCTACAATGTGGAAAAGTGTTGTGTCCAAATTTATAACAGGTTCTGTACATATTTGACTTATTTTTTCTGAACACTAATACCTGCAGTGCACGAACATCATGGACTACATCTTTAAAATGGCAATACCTGTGAAGCATACTGCGCACCAATGGATAATGCGTTGAATTAAGAGTTAAAGGACTGCCTTGACACCACAAGAAAATGGATCATACAAGAATTATAACCTATGGTTCACAGGTGAGCGTAGGTGCCTCCTCTTTAACAAGGGTGAAGGCCACAGAGGACCAAAATAGCAGGTTTAGATGCAATTGGGAGGCCAAACAGAGCTTAAATCATGAGTTATGTCAAATAAACAAACATTTGGTTCCAGACTGCAAACAGAGTAATAGAAAGTGTGATATGTGAACTTGTGAAAACAGTCAAATGTGTGTCACACATCTAATGTAATGGTTGAAGAGTGATAATGTTCATGTAAGTGTGTAACTTGTATGAAACCTAAATTGTATGAGAGTATATCTTAAGGAGTGATACACGCAAGCAATATAAATGCAATATAAATATGTTTCTGTAAAAGACGGGAGAAATCAAATCAAATTTATTTTATAAAGCCCTTTATACATCAGCAATTGTCACAAAGTGCTTTTAAAAAACACAAACAAATGGAATCACAAACAAATGTACTGTATTTACAATGTCAAAAGGATCACACATCATATTATTTTACCATGCTATTGCATTTTTATGATACTAATCTATATGAAGTAATTTATTATATTTATTATTTTATTACATCATGTAAAACCATTGTTGAAATATTGTAATAGACCGAGATAATGGGAAATACACTAACTGGTCCATGGATTTTCACATAGACCCTTTATTGTATTGTTGAGAGTTTCAATATTTTAGACCAATTTTAGAAAGGCATCGTCTCATCTTCATCCGCTTATCCATTGTCGGGTCGCGGGGGCAGCAGCTCCAGCAGAGGACCCAAAACCTCCCTTACCCGAGCTACATTTGCCAGCTCTGACTGGGGGAGAATGAGGTGTTCCCAGGCCAGTGTCGAAAAATCATCTCTCCACCTAGTCCTGGGCCTACCCCAAGGTCTCCTCCCAGCTGGACATGCCTGGAACATCTCCCTTACCAGGAGACGTCCTGGGGGCAACCTTACCAGAAGCCCGAACCACCTCAACTGGCTCCTACTCCGAGTTCCTCACGGATGACTGAGCTTCTCACCCTATCTCTAAGGGAGACGCCAGCCACAAATTTCAACCGCGTGTACCCGCAATCTAGTTCTTTTGGTCATGATTTGGAAAGGCAAACAAACATATATTGCATGCCATTCTGGAAATCATTCAAATTTGTGATAACCATCACATTTTAATAGGACCTTGCTGATCAGTCCTTGAAATCTCCAACACTAAGCCATTAGATGTTTGCTCGCAGTTGTGGGTGAAATCGTCAAGAAAAGAAACGTCAAGAGTGCTCTGTTTGCTAGCCATGGTTCTCCAAAACCCTCCTAGTCTTCTTGCCAAGACCGGTGTTGTTTGCTTGCTGTACTCCCTTTCAATAGTTCATAGAGTTAATGACAAGAAACAGGGTTGTGAATATGTATTGCCTCACCATCCGATAGGGAATTCCATTAGCTAAACACAGATTGTGCTACTCCATACATGAAGGATATGAGTTCTGTTTTTCATGTATTATAGTTTTAGAATAGTTTCTATGCAGTAGGGAGATTTATCATACCATACCTTCTCATGATGCAAAGACATTCCCACTCCTCATGCTGTCATCCTACTTGCAGATTCACGTTGTACGTTGACAAATAGTTATCACAACATTTACAAATTAACAATAACAGTATACAGTAACAAGAACAATATAAGTTACAGGAATGTGTGGCTTGGGTGGATTACCACTTTGATTTTATAACCATCTACCAACTTCACATGCTGATATAAACTTGATTATTGTTATGTTTGCATTTGCATTCTAATTACCTAGCTATTGAGGTTTAAATTAACCTCATCAGCCACTCTGTCTAGAGAGAGCATTTTACTGTTTTGTAGATTACTTGAGTCTCAACAGATTTCAACAAATGTAACATATTGATTGCTAACTTATTAAAGGGGCTCCTGTATAATTGTGTCTATAGTAAAATCTCTATAACACAAGGTGCACCAACTTCTCTGGACAAAATGTGAAGCAGCAAACTTCCTACCTTCCATCAGCTTACCTTACCTTCCTACCTTCCATCAGCCAATACCTGGGCCATTTCCTGGTAAATTTTGAGATGTTGTGAGATGTTGTTGTGCCATTTAAATTAATTATGTACATATCTTGAATATCAACAAATATACTTTTTACAGTTCTATCTAAGCCAAAAGTAAAAGAAGTAGTTCATATGAACTGTTTTTCGTCAGCTAACTAACTTAAAGTTCTAGCAAATTAGGAATTTAGTAGTGCAAAGTACAAAATGCAATAAGATCTTACAACTCTTACCAAGTAAACTATACAGGACTACTTTAAGGGTATCTGCAGTATCTATGTAGTGCTTACCGTTTGCTATATGTTGTCTTGGTCAAGAACAGTTTGTCATCAAGCAGGCTTTTGTTAAATGTCCAATTACAAGGCCAAGTTGAAATGATTTTGGTGTTACTGTATGTGAATAAAAAATAGGTGGTGATCACATTCTGTTCCCTATCAATACCATATTTTTTATATACTTATTATTCCAAATTTTCATATTATGCATAATATTCAATATATACATATTGTGGAAGTGAAGATCATAATTTGTTGGGCTATATACAGTACAATTGATTACTGAGCAAGATGTATTTATTTTCTACTAGCTTTAATAGAGGATTTACCTTCCCTTTGGTTGTGTAATTTGTAAATGTAGGTCTAATTGGTTGTAAAATAATATCATCAAACCTGTTTGGATTTTTATTTTTCACCATCCAATTATTTTTTCAACACCACCTAATTGCAGTTGCACAGTGTATTTCCTTTAAACAATAGATAATACGGTCCTTATATTTTTGAATTAGAAAACATGTTTAGGCTATTGTCTCATTAAAACCGTCCTGTTTATTTATTATATCAATTTATATTTTTGATTCATAAGTGAGCAACCATGGTGATTCATTCAGTCAGCAACATCATCAGCAAATGGCTCACTGGTAGGTCCGGTGTTACCTAGAAAGGTTTTAAAACCACAGAGACCTGATATTGCTGTGTGCCAGCCTGATCACCCTGGGCCAAGGAACTTGGGAAAGGGAGTGGGGAAAGGTTATGTGCCTGAAAGAGTCATAGACTAGAGTAATGGGTTATTGGGGAGAGACAGAAGGAAGATGGGTATCTGTACACTGAAGGAACTAACTGTGTAACCTTAGAGATGGGGATGGAGATGGGTTTAGATGAGATCTGAAACAGAATTAGAGATCAGAGTTGGGCCAATGGATACAACCCTAACAGCCTAACATCCAAGCAACTCTTCTCCACAGCCCAGTGGAGAAGCTTCATCCCTGCAACAGCCTGAGCGTCACCGGTGGGCTTGCTTGGCTCCCGCTCATTAATTAAAGGTTAAGCCGACTCCCCCCTCTGTCTAGCAGAAGCAGAGACAGCACAAGAGTTTAGGTTCAAAAGCAACCGTAATTGCAACATTTCAGGAGGTTTTCCTATGGAGAAGGTGATCAAGAGGATGGAGCCAGGGAATGATCTAAGGGATGAGCAGGCTAGTGAAACACTGTGGAAAATAAAGGTGCCGAGATCTGTATCTTGTTATTCATTTTTGTTGTTTTGCAACAGGGGATATTTTTCACCATGTCCCCCCACAATATGATGCAGGACCTCCAAAACAGCAAAAATAAACAGACACCAGTTAAGTTCCGTTTAATTTAATAAAGTAACATTTATTCTCCATTTGGGTCATCGAAGAACCACAATGTCCCTCAAGATTCGCCAGATCTATTTTAGATGTGCATTAAATTCAATTGGTGGAGGGTTCTAAAGTCAGCTGTGAAGGAAGCTGGTTTTCCAGGGTTTAGGTCCGGGTGCTAATCCTCAGTCAGTGGTTCTGGAGGTAAAACACATCACCGTGTTCATTCTCTGTACAACGCAGTGTTGGTGCACAGCTTAAGCCTTTAGCTGCCGCAGCAGCACCAAAAGCCATTTTTTCCTTGGGAGAAGGTTTCTCCCCCTCCTTGCTCCACTGTCGTGGTGTTGGACGCGTGTATTTTGAGGATTAGTGGATTAATCGACCTTGTAATGGGGAGATCAGAGCAGCGTGCAGGCATGGAGTGAAGTGCACGCACACACACACACACACACACACACACACACTCAAATGCGTGCACACACACACACACACACACACACACACACACGCCCAGATGCTCACACACACAGAAACACATAAACAACTCCCACCTATCCTGATAAGTTACAAACACATTGTGCTGCATAGATTTATTATGTAGACACATTATTATGGGTCTGCTACACTACGCTGCTGCCTCCTTTACAATAGAAGTGTTCAGGACTGAGGGAGTTCTCAGTCTTTAGGGGGTCAGCATGATGTCTCTCTGAGCAATGAGGAGGTCTGGCTAATGATTCATTGAACTCAAGGGGTCTGCAGCACAGTGTGTTGTACAGTGACTCACCCATTCTCTCCCGCAGCAGCTTCTCACCTCTCATTCTCTCTTCCCTATTGCTCCTTTCTCTCTGCTCTCTCCGTCCTGTCTCACTTGCTCTTCGATCTCAGGTAGGCCAGTTCGGGTCTCTCTCTCTGTGTGTGTGTGTGCGCGTGTGTGTGTGTGTGTGTGTGTGTGCGTGTTTGTCCGCCCAGCTAGACTGGTCTCAGGGGGGGTAATCCAAGTGTTATCTTGCGGGATCCAGTACAGCAGGGATGATAAGATGAACAAACAGTGTGGATCATTAGAGCGAAGACATTGTGTAATCACTGATCTAATCTCACCCACTAATCCCTCCATCTCTCCGCAACTGGCCGAGTGATCCCATGCAGGGGTGAATACAAGTCCACCTGCCAGGCCGACACACACAACCCGACGGGCACGCGCACGCATATACAGTAGGCACTGCTGTGCACAAATAAACACACACACAGATACATGTGCCCACACAAAACCCTGCCCCCCACTCACTCCACCACTTTTGCCTTCTCTCCACAGCCTGTTGTTTTTTTCTGTTGCTAAACTAATAACAGACTGGGCGCACATGGGCAACCCAGAGGGAAAAAAATCAATACGCTCTCTCAGACAAAATCAAGATTTCTTTTATCCTGCCATTTTTTTTCGCTCTCTTTTGCTTACCCTCCACTCTACCTCTCTCTCTCTTACTCTGTCTCATTCTCTTTTCTGCTGCATCGCTTTCTTGATCTCTGTAGTATCCCAGCCCCTCCACTCCACCTGGATCTGAGGTGCGACTCACTCCTTCTAAGTGTTCTAGTGATAACTTATGTTCCCCGGACACCCTTCTTGCCCTGCCCCCGTTATATTCACCGTAAGCACATCGCTGGAGCTTTCCCAGGTTGTCTGCCTGGACACAGCAGCTAGGTCAGGCCTCTCCCTTGCTCTCTGAAGGCGAGTGAGGACCATCTGGATCAACCCCAAACCTTCTCATGGCCCCGGGATATATACCCTAACCACTGCTGGAGCAGAGTCAGGAGCCTCCCACTACGGCTGCTGTTCTGCATCCTGATGAAACAGAGAGGAGGACCACAGGGTAAATTCACAGAGAGAGCGGGGGACCACAGGGGACGGGGAAAGAAGGTGAAGGGGAAAGGGAGATGGTGCAGGAAGAAAGAGATGGAGTCAGCAGAGAGTGTCTGAGCCGAGCTGCCCAGACTGGCAGTCTTCTCCGGTGCTAATGGGAAACACAGATAGAACATTATTGTTACTGAGCTTGGCCAGATGGACAATAGTATAGAGAAAGGACCTGAACAGAGGAGGGGGATGAGGAGAAAGATGGGTGAGGAAGAAGAGAGGGAGGGAGGGTTGTTCACTGGCTGGCTGAAGTGATTATATGCTGGCAGGGAGAATGTGACGAGACGTCGAGGCGAGAAGGGGAAAAGACAGGAAGAAGACACAGCGAGGCGGATATAATACGCCATTTTTTGTCTGTTTGTCTCTAAAAGCTCTGGCAAGTCCATAATGCCTCTGTCATGCCAATAAAGCCCCTTTGAAATTAATTGAATTGACAGAGGCAGCCAGTTAGACAAAGATGGAAGAAGAGCGAAGGGGTGAGAGGGAGAAAGGCGCCAGGATGGGGAAATGGAAAGCTCATTACAACCCAGTTTTTTTAATAGATCTCTCATTTTGTCTCTGCAGTTTGTTTTATTTATTTGAAGTTAGTGGCTTAATGAGATCCCTGAGGTACAGAAGATAGCTGAGAATGAGGAAAAGAGAAAGAGATATACGGAGATAGAGGGGGAGAAATAGGCTGAGGAAAGGAGAAAGGGAGGGAGGCAAGGAAAGACAGTCAGTAGAGAAGAGAGACTGCAGAAAAGGAGAAGGGAAGTAGAGGAGAAGGGTAGGGAAACGAGGGGAGAGGAGAGGAGGAGAGAGGAGAAAGAAAGGCATTTTATAATGGTGCACCAGCTCCCTCTTAAGTACAGCACATTGTCCAATAACGCTTAAGCTTTCCTACTACCCTCTTCTTACCCTCTCTTATCTCCTGTTCTCGTTCTCTCTCATTTTCATTGACAGATAGAAACTCCAACTGTGGTGGACAGACTGTACATTCAGCCTGAATGTGTGATTGAATGTGTGCCAGAGAGGCATAGATGGACAGAGATGTAGACAGAGAGAGAGACAGTGAGAGTATATAATGAAGCTCAATGCAGATCCCTCACCTACCAGACTGAGCCATTGGGGCCACAAGGCCATGGCACCAGTCCATACCTTTGTGCAAAGCACAGGAATGGGAAACAGATGCCACATAAAAAACTCTGGCGGGGGATTTGTTTATTGATTCATTTGTTGTATTTTCTCCTATTAAACAACACGGCTTTACTGCTCAGTGTAGTGTGCACTACAGTTGTTTGTGTGCGTGAGTGTCTGTGTGCATTTGCATGAACATTCCTGGCCGTCCCTGCGATCCAGGTTTTTCGAAACATTAGGAGTCGGGGTTGCGTAAATCTTGCAACTGGGATTCATGTTAAAATTGGAGTTACGTAGGTTTAGGCATTATGGGTTGGTTTTAGGCGTTAGTGTTTGGTTAATTTTGGTCACAAAGGAGTTTGGGTAAGATTAGGGTAAGGGGTGGGGGATAGGGAAAATAGGGATTTTTTTTTCAGTCCACCACAATAATAGAAAAACAAATGTGTATGTGTGTGTGTGTGTGTGTGTGTGTGTGTGTGTGCTTGTCAAGCTTGTGTCTGTGGTGCAGTCTAACTATGCTCAGGAGAGTATACCAACCACAATTACACTTTGTTGTTCGCAAGCTTACAGGAAAAACATGTGCATAACAAGCCACAAGTGCCTGCAGTTAAACTGTTCCTGCTGGAGCTGCTGCTGGCAAAGCCTCTCTTATTCTCTCCTGTGTTCCACTAGAGACTGTGGAGAGCGTCCTTCGGTATGTCCTCAGGTGCTCCATGTGTCTAAAGTGGAGGATGGAAAGAAGAGAAGGGAACAGGCAGGAAAGATCTCCTCAGCCTGGTCCTATCTAGAGTAACTCATCAACATAATCTGCAGGTTTGAGCTGTGAGAACTGATGTTCTATTATGGAGGTACCATTTTCTCTATCTGCCCTGTAATTGCACTTAATTCAAGTATCCAGTAACACATCTCTAAAGATCAAATTAAACTATGGTTAATAATTTAAATTATTAAATATAATGACCCATGCAGATAACCTTCCAACAGAGTGGACGGAACCACACAGTAAAATGAAAGTTAAAACAAACCATCATTATCAATGTTATTTCATGTCAGCAAATGTATGTCTTGTTGCATTTCAAACGATATCTCTTTTGTAATGTAATACTATTAGAAATCAACCAAAAAAGTGTTTTGGACAAACTGAATGCATAACCTTTATTTTAATGATGGCTTGTGAAAATCAGGCCACAGGCCTAGAAAGTTTTGGAAAACTTGTTCTGACCAATCCTAACCTATAAAAAAGAATACGTGAGTAATGGACTCCCTGTTGCCATTTAGGCGACGTCTGTCCAGTTCTTGAGTCGCGCCTCCTGGCCTCCCACTCCCCAGCCAACCCACTTCATTGTAACCAGCACTCTACAGCGCTCTGCTCCCACTAAAGTCACAGGGCTTGATAGATGGCTCATAACTGTCAAGCACTCATTTTCCCCATGCTGGGATATTGTTGGCTTGCTGGATTTGGGCAAACTCATGCTGGTTCGAAAGAAGGTGGAGGCACAGGACGGTGTAATGCCAAAAACATTTTTGACGGCATGAGTGTGCGTGAGAAAGCAAATGGTGTCAAGGCAAGTGGAGAAGAGGAAAAGGAGATGGGAGGCTCAAGTGGAAGAAGGAGAATGTATGAAGAAATGCCAAGCTGTGGGGATCAGAAGAGTCGAATCAGCACTTATGCAAACGGGCCATGGCAATCACTGTACACACACGCGCGCACACACACCTACACACACACAAACACACCTGTAAACAGCC
>JACXGJ010003839.1:0-50262 GCA_016801105.1 Esox niger | reverse complement strand
TTCCTCGGAATCCGTTCTTCGCCACACTCTGTCACAACGGGCAGCAGTTGAAGATCCAGGTGCTAATCGACTCGGGAGCCGATGATAGCTTTATTGATTCCGCTCTGGCCACCCAGCTGGGGCTCTCCGTGGACCCACTCCCGGAGACCATTGAAGCGGTGGCGCTGGATGGGAGACGATTGGCGAGGGTTACGTCACGGACCGAACCCGTCCAATTGCTCATGACGGGTAATCACTCGGAGGTTGTCCGTCTACTGATCACCAGCACCCCACACATTCCCTTGGTGCTGGGCCTCTCCTGGTTGACCAAGCACAATCCCCACATCGACTGGTCCGCTGGCAGAATCACCACCTGGAGTCCTTCCTGTCATGCTACCTGTTTACGCGCCGCTCGCCCATCGAGCATGCCGGACCCAAGCCCTAGCGCACAGCCCGTCGACTTGACTGGCGTACCCTCGGTGTATCATGACATCAGTGAGGTGTTCGACAAACGTTGTGCGCTTTCTCTTCCCCCGCACCCTAGCCTTTCTCTGCAGGCGCTTCTGGTGGCCGTCCATGCAAGCGGACACCCGTACATACGTTTCCGCCTGTTCCACATGCGCACAGAGTAAACTTTCTAACCAACCCAGCACCGGGCTCCTACGACCTCTACCTGTGCCCCGACGTCCCTGGTCCCACCTGTCGTTGGATTTCGTTACTGGGTTGCCCTGCTCCGAAGGCAACACCGTTGTTCTCACCGTCATAGATCGCTTTAGTAAATTTACACGCTTCATCCCACTACCCAAACTCCCCTCTGCGAAGGAGTTAGCCAGTATACTGGTCAAACAGGTTTTCTGCATTTTCGGTCTCCCCACTGACCTGGTCTCCGATCGAGGACCACAATTCACATCTGCAGTCTGGAAATCTTTCTGTCGTGCTATCGGTGCTACCGTCAGCCTCTCCTCTGGATTCCATCCTCAAACCAACGGTCAGGCGGAGAGGGCTAACCAGGTTCTGGAGACCACTCTCCGCTGCCTGGTCTCCGCCAACCCCACGACCTGGTCTTCCCAGTTGCAGTGGGTGGAATACGCCCACAACACTCTCCCCACTTCCGCGACTAACATTTCCCCGTTCCAAGGCTTGTTTGGGTACCACCCCCCGCTGTTTCCGTCACAGGAGAGGGAACTGGCAGTTCCCTCTGTCCAAGCCCACATTCGTCGCTGCCATCGTACCTGGCACCGCGCCAGGAAGGCCCTGCTTCGGGCCACTGCCGGTTACCAGACCCGGGCGAATCGGCGCCGCACTCCTGCCCCTGCTTACTCCGTGGGCGACCGCGTATGGCTATCCACGAAGCACCTGCCCCTGCGCACCGAGTCCCGTAAACTGCCCCCTAGATTCATCGGTCCGTACACCATTGACCGGGTCGTCAATCCCGCTGTGGTCCGTTTAAAGCTGCCCCCGTCCCTCAAGGTACATCCCTCCTTTCATGTCTCGTGCGTCAAGCCTGTCTGTCACAGCCCGCTCCTTCCGCCCCCTCCTCGGCCGCCCGCTCCTCGGATCATCGACGGCGGTCCCGTCTATACCGTCACCCGCATCCTGGACTCTAGGCGCCGGGGCCGTGGACTGCAATACTTGGTGGACTGGAAGGGTTATGGTCCCGAGGAGCGGAGCTGGATCCCTCGTCGTCAGATCCTGGATCCCTCCCTCATCCGGGACTTTCACCGGCGCCGACCTGGTGCCCCGGGTGGTTCGCCTGGGGGCGTCCGTCGGGGGGGGGTACTGTCACGTCCCCGCCTCCGCGAGCGCACAGCAGAGGGCGCCCGCGCTCCTGAGCTTCAGTGCGCCAACTCACACACCTGTCACCAATCACCACTCACACACCTGTTCTCATTCACCTCATCACTCACATACAAATACGCCTCCCTGACAGCTCTGCCCTGCCGGATTATTGGTCTATGTACGCATGCCATATCTTGCAATTCTCCTACTCTCGTATCGCCGTTCTGTGTATCGACCCCTCGCCTGTTCCCGACAACTCTGCCTGATCCCTGCCTGTGCCTTTGTTTGCCGCTCGATCTCCGACTACCTGCCTGTCCCCGACAACTCTGCCTGCCCCCTGTCTGTACTACTGCCGCCAGCTCGATTACCGACCATCCGCCCGTCCCTGACTACTCTGCCTGCCGCCTGCCTGTACTTCTGCCCTCGGTTCGTGAGATACCTCACAACCAGTCCCCGGCAACACCACCTGCCACTTCCCCTTCCCTTCCCAATCTGCGTTTGGATCCTTACCTGTGCCCGTGACAACTCCCCCCTTACAGAAAAGCGCAAACTGGATCTAAGATTAAATAGAGGAGTGGGAGGTCCCAGTGCACTGAGTACACTGGGGACAAACTGAGGACAAATATGTTGGAGTGTCTAGTTGGAGAAACCTTCAACTGGCTGCTTCATTAAATAGTACCTGCAAAACACCAGTCTTAATGTCTACAGCAGAGGAAACTCCAGGATGCTGGCCTTCTAGTCTGAGTTGCAAAGAAATAGCTGTATATCATGCTGGCCAATAAAAAGTCAACATTAATATGGCAAAGAACACAGACAATGGACAGAGGAAGTTTGGAAAAAAAGTGGTATTGGCAGACGTATATAAGTTTGAGTTGTTCAGCTCACAAAGAAGAACATTTGTGAGATGCAGACCAATCTGTCAAGCATAGTGTAGACAATGTGATCGTCTGGGGGTGCTTTGGTGGCAAAGTGGGAGATTTGAAGAAGAAAGCCTTTCACTCTATTTTTCCATGCCATACCTTGTGGATGACGCTTGATTGGGGCCAATTTTCCAAAGCACAGCATGAAACTATGCAGGAACTATTTAGGGAAGAAGCAGTCAGCTGGTATTCTGTATATAATGGATTGACCGGCACAGTCACCGGATCTCAACTCGATTGAGCTGTTGTGGGAGCAACTTGACTGTATGGAAGGTAAGAGGTGCCCATCAAGCCAATTGAACTACCTTTTGTAGGAAAATAGCCAATCTAGAATTAAGATATTTATAGTCCTTTTTAGCTTATTCTTAACCCAATCCCAGCTAGAAAAACACCTGCGTATTGTTTAGAATCACAGGGTCAGCCACAGTACAGCATCGAATCAGCAATTTAGACATAAAGTGCCTTGCCTAAGGGTAACAGGGTGTCTAGAATTTTTATATCAGCAGCCCTCTGCTTTCTATTTCAGTCAACTCTCACTATTAACTGAGATGAATCATCCAACTTTCTTGACTAATTCACAGGTGACCAGATTTCTAAAGTAAAAAATAGGGATTTATTTTCTTTTTTCATGGCTTAAATATACTCATTTTATATTAATCTAAGTCTGGGAGCAGATGATGCTGTACTGTTAATGTGATGCATTGCCACAATTTCGGGCATTGGGCATGGTTGTTTATTCACTGGTGACTATGCATCACTGATTGAATTTGCTCATACAGTACAAAGGTCAGTGGAAGCAGGCAGGTTTAGTACAGGTACATACATTTTTTACAAGCAATTTCAGACTAGGCCGCAATAGTCTGATTATTGCAATATCTACTACAAAATTCTTTCTGAATAACTGGGGTCATGTCCAAAGTCAGCTCCAGATAGAAAACGGGAACATGTGGTCACCTCACTCTAGATAAGGTGTACTGCCAGCCTTGTTTTTTTATGTTTTAAAATAAACAAGAGGCCACAACATGTACCAATGTAAAGGATGTGCTTTCCGAAAAGACAGACGATACCGTCAACTATATGCAAGTGGGAGTTATACTTACTCAAACATGTACTGGAGGCAGATCTGCCCTGAAGGCAGACATTTATATACTGGTTAACTGAGTGGAGATGGCGGAGCTTACATTTCAAACAGGCTGCATACTCTAAGAGAACTGGATCAGGTTTAGTACGTCTCCATACAATTAACCCTTAGCTAACACAAACCGTATTAAATAAGAACTTCAATTTAATATCTTTACTGTTTGGATGTTAGTGCCGCCATGTCATTTGAAACAACGTATTACATTTTTTACCCTCATGGAAGGTCTCCAGTACATGTTTAAGGAACTTAAACACCCTGTAATGACAAACAACACAGTTTTCTGTCATTACAGAATGTGAATATGCTTCATTGGTACAACCCGGTGTGGCCTCTTCTCCAGATAGCTAGCTGTTTGAGGCGGTAGCTGGTCATAAGCCAATGCATGTTGTGATTCAGTATCTGACTCAAGCAGTGCATATCTCACCTATGTGTTCTTTACTCGTCCACAGTGTAGCCCACCGAATGATGTGACCATGTATCCTGCTGTTCAGAAAATAAATAATGTTAGCTAAGCCATCTTCCTATCACGATGCTTAATGGCTGGGCATTAGCTATGATGTCATCATTATGGCTTGTCTAGTATAGCTCCGATAGCGGGTGCAAGTAAAGTAGTGGTACAAAATAAACAAATATCTGAAGTGATACAGTGCTGAAGGAATGGAGCTGTTACTATTGGATTTTCAAATAAAAGACAGCTAAACAAAATGTTCAACCCAGGCCTGGTTGATGAATGCTGATGGCCACATCAATTGAACATTCAGGGGTGTCACAGTAAACACTATACCTGCAGCGTCTCACTCAATTAGCCCCCAGTGTGTGTGTGTGTGTGTGCGTGTGTCCATGCCTGCGTGTGAGAGAGAAATACGCTATTTGATCAAGTCACATCTTCAAATGCGTGTTTGATACAGCTGAATAAAACCCCTCTTGACATTTTTCTCCCACCTAATTCTGTTTGATGCTGAACCACATTGAAATATTAAACACTAGCTTACCAAACTCTATCTTATTACTTGCATATCCGAGGGGTTGGAGCAAGAAAAACTAGGTCTGCTAGCCATGTCTGTACCAAATGGTCCGTTCTCTATATGATGCACTACTTTTAACTAGGGCCCACATGGCTCTGTACAAAAGTAGTGAACTACACAGGGAATAGGGGACCATTTGGGAGGCAAGCATGGTTTCTCTCATAACTACACTGACCAAAGGGGCTAGCCTGGAGCCCTGTGTACAGTAATCCTTAGATTTTCTCTCCCTTGCCCTTCTTGTCAGAGCGGCATTGGCTCGTAGAGCTGCCTCTGCTGCTGCATAAGCCCTTCAACCAGGGCTGATTTGCCATTTGGAAAAGGATGTGTGAATATGCAATGATTAAGGCTGGCACTGGGATAGATGGTCTGCCATCTAAAGGGAGGGCGGTGGAGGGAGAGAGGGAAGGAGGTGGAAGAAAGACAGAGAGAAAGAGAGAGGGAAATAATAGCTGGTCTCACTCCATTGGAACATTAACACATACATACAGAGATTGAACGAGGAAAATATTAGCTGTTTGCGCTCACCCCCACCCACACACACACAAACACACTCACACAAAAATACAAACAAAAACTCACACCATGAGGAGTTGTGGGGGAGTTTGATTACTACCTAGTGAATTGGAACGCATTTTGTTATAGGATTTTATTAGGTACAGAGATTTAGTGTCTCCATGAAGAGGGTCCTTGGGGGAGGGCACACGTTTACCGTAAATAGAAGGAAATGTTCCAGTTTCTGTGTAGTCACTAGACATGACACTAAACCTTTGCTGTTCAGATTTGAAGACTCACACTCATCCTGCTTTCTTCCCTGCCTCTTTCCTCCCGTTATTCCCCATTAGTGTCACCTGTTCATTCTGTGTTTCTTTCTCCATCGTCAGAATCCCTCTGTCTCTTCAACTCACAGTGCTGCTGTTGCAGTCAGTCTCTCGTGTAGTAATCACAGGCCCAGTGCCCGACTTGGGCAGGGTGTCAATAGAGTGGAGAACCGGCCTCTGAAAGGTTCTGCAGCTCAAGTTTCTTACTCGAGCTGCAGAACCTCGAGCTGCAGGGATGTACACCATCATGGCAGAGCTCCTGCACTAAAGTCTCAACTGTATTAGCCCCCTATGACCATCCATATCAAGAAATGCATGGGTCACTGTTTGTTTGTCTCTTTTTTCTCCCTCTGTCCAATTCTGATTTGTTATGCAGCTGCCATTCTGTTGTACATTTCTCACTGGCTACTGCTGCTTTTCCTATCTCCTCTCTGTCTCCTATCACTCAATTTTCCTCCCTATTTCTCCCTCCCTTTCTTTTTCTCTCCTCCCCTTCCCTCTACCTCTAAATCCTGCTTTATTTTCCTTCTCTCCCGCCCTCCCTTCCTCCCTTTCCTCTCTATCCCATTTATCGCTCCCCCCTCCCCTTTTTTCTATCCAGTTGCCTCCCTCCCCCTGTCTATATCCCTTTTCTCTCTCTATCTTCCCCTGCTGTTTGATCTCATACTTTCATTGTCGGCTCAGCCCTGAGAAAATCTCATCCCCTGTCACGTCACCGACGTGTGTCATCCATAATGCCTTATCTCTCAAGCGCACAGTGAGTATGCCTAAGTCCGAGCTATACAGTACTAGCTTTGGAAGCCACCACAATCATCTCCTATCAACCTCCATTCATATAACAGAGTTGCAATACTGTGGACGGATGCTCAGCACTGCTATTAGTGCTGCCTGAATGCACACAAAGGCTGACTGAGGACCATTATTGAAGAAGATGAAAGGAAGACAGAAAAGGAGCATATTTCAAGGTTGTTTGTGTCAAAAATGTAATTGGCATGTAAATATAGCAATGGTCATCAAAATGTAGAAAAGGCTTAAGACACAGTTCTGATAAATGGAACACTATAGAGTAAATTAGGAAACTCTTCACCTTTTAAAAAAATCTGTCAAAGTATTGACTCCATAAACTATAAACCATTGCATAGAGACAGCAAGTCAATGAATTTCAACATTTTGTTGATACTTCAGGTTTTCAAGTGAATGTCAAATATTTATAATATAGTACCAAAAGTTTGGATATACTTACCCATTCAAGTGAATTGGTGTCCAAACTTTTGACCACTATTGTACACACAGTGCCTTCTGCAATACACTGTATATAAAAAAAACTATTTCAAATAATCTAGGTACAATTTGTTTAAATCATATTTGGCTCTCTTACATTTTTGTTCATGTTTAAAAACATCTATTTAATTCTGTGTGCAGTACTTTATGAACATAATTTCATAAAAGAGCATGAAATTATTGTCTATCTAACCATCTTTTAACTTTTTACACATGGCTTGTTCCCAAAAATGTGGAACATTGTTATTTATGATGCATATTAAACAGCGATTTTTTACAATAGTGTCCCCTGAACTTCAAAAGATCCATCTAGAATTGGCCCAGTGCATAGTTGTCCTTCAATAAATAGGATAAAATGGGGGGGGGCTGAATGTCACAATGGCCCCACAGTTTTATGCTGCTATATTATCGTGCCGGGGAGAGTAGGGTCAGTTCTCCTTCTCCACAGTTAATCCTTGTAAACCTATGGAATGCACTCTCTAAATGTTCCTTGTCTCCTGCTCTATTTACATTTAGGAGGACATGATGTCTTGGCCCACACCTCCAGAGTACCAGGCTCTAAAGAGTTGTTGCTGCCCCTGTCCATAGTCTACCTGGCTGTGTTGCAGATGTTCCAGCTGCCAGTCTGCTGAACCCCCCCCCGCCCCTGTCCCTGTCCTTCTAGTCTTGCTTCTGACCTGGAATAAGTTTTATTGACGCTGGCCACAGCCCAAATGCATTCATAAATTATTAGAACTTGTACTCTTAAAATGTTCACCCAGCACAGCCAGAAGAGGACTGGTCACCCCTCTGAGCCTGGTTCCTAAATGTCAGCCCCTCTTAGGGAGTTATATCTAGCCACTGTGCTTAATCACTGTTGTTGCTTTTTCCCTGGGGTTTCAGGCTGGGTGCTTTGTGACAACTGCTGATATAAAAAGGGCTTTATAAATAAATTTCATTGAGTGATTGACCACATTGAAATCAGTGCCTCACATTTCATTTCAACTAGGGATCATTGCAACTAGGGTCAAAATCCTAGTTGAAGTGTTCTGCCTGGGGTTCCTGCAGTGCCAATTGGCTTGCCACGTTCAATGGTGGTTGTTGGTCGGTGAATGGTTTCTCCTCTGTGGATTTAGGTTTCTGGTTACTTCCTGGTGAAGTGAGCAGTTTAAAACAAAGCTGAACGGCTTAAGAAGTCATGTATCAATCTTTGAGTCCTGCACCTGCTATAGAGTTTGACAAGGCAAGGCCAATTGGACAACATAAAAAGGGGACGGAAGAACCAGGAAAGGAATCAGGCAAGCCTAGTTCACCTGGCCCACAAAGTGATGAATGTTGTTACCCTCAATGGATTCTAACCCAGGTCACCCACATGAGTGGCTGTGTCTTACTAAGTCTGCCTCCACTACAAATAGCATCTATGAACTTTGTGGCTTTTGCCACTGGCCGTTTTAACCGCTTATTAGCCGGTAATAGGCTTACTAGTATTTACTAACTGACTACTTGGAATAGTCAATTGAGCAATTGCTAGTGATATTGAAGATGAACCGTGCAATGCCAAAGCTATTTCATTTCATGGCACAAAAACTTTCGTTTTTCTATCATTCGTGAATGACGATGATACAATAGCTATCAATATATGTGACGATATCGTTTTTCGTCAAGTGAAAAGATGAATCGTGAAACCCCTGTTATTTTACTGCCCAAGGGGTTTTGATTAAGCCTGTATTAGCACAAAAAGCATGCATTGATGTGTACTTCAAAAATCCACCAGAAAAGTCGCAGTACTATATAACCGTAAACAGTTTTAGCTTAGACTTACTATAATGTAACTACTGAAGGTTGTAGCCAGCGACATTTTTGTCTGTCCGGAACAAATCCTAATGCAAGATTCAAACACAGGACCTATTGTTTGAAGGTCTACTTCTCTAACCCCTACGCTATTTAACGAGCGGTAGTCAGTCACTCACTCAGTCAGTTAGAGATATACACTCTTCTTGCCTGGCTTTGCTTATGCGGTCCAGCAAAAACGGTACATTTTAACAATCAAAATATCCTGGTAAAAGACACCTATAAAATAGAGACAGTGGTGGACCTCCACCTCTCCTGAGATTAAGGGCTTAGCTGCAAGTTTGGCTAAATCATTGTAATTCAAAAATGTCTCCTCTCAGCTCTGACATTCTCAGTTTGGGGGAAAACATCACAGCAATCACTGAATAGACACACAAGCGGATAAACCATTTGCGGCAGCTTAAAAAAAATTGCTCAGTCTTTCCTTAACCTGGCTTTAGTCATCGTAGACCCTATCCTCACCTCCTCCATCGCAGTCTGGTTTGGATGGGTCCGCTCACTGCCAAAGTAAAATGCAGCATACTGTACAGTCCTCAGAAATGGGCTGCCACCCACTGAGGTCATACATGACTCTAGGGCTAGAAAGTGGGGCAGACAAGGACCTTGCTAACTCCTCTGACAACAGTCATCTACTGTTCTGAAAATGTTCCTCTGGCAGGTGAGCAGTAGAGATTTTTTTGTTGTGATCAGTTAAGTGGCAAATATTCAATTATTCACTTCTGAAATACATTTAATGTCAACGAGAGGTGCATTTTCAGGTGGCCGTGACACAAACCTTGCTAGTAAATTGCTTCTAATGTGACTTTTGTTTGAGGTTTCATTCAGTATTTATGTTGCTGTTTTTATGTATCTGTCAAGCTTGTATGGATGACTACTGGAGGCATTCTTACATTCTTGCTTAGAGAAGATAATGCTGAATGTCTTAAAGCCTTGTCGACAACTGTAAATTGAGTCTGACGTTATACATCAACGGTTTCCCAGGCATTCATACCTAAGCACCACTCAAACATGAAATAAGAGCTTGCAACAAGAGGTTGTAAAATTGCCCCAGACTAACGTCTACGAAAAAACATTTTAATAGCTGTTCAGCATGAAATAAATGTTCAACGTACCAGTGCTTAAATCAGTGCTGGTTACTTAGGGCTGCTGAGTAGTCGTGTTTATTTAGCTTGTATGCATGCATGTATGGTTTATGAGCTTGTATTTGCCTAATGCACAACGTTAGCAAAATGAACAGGGCATTTTGAGGGCGAGACTTGAGGCTCTTTCTGAGTGGCGTGGCCGTGGACAGAGATGATTGCTGTCAACAGGGGAGTGTGCAGAGGCCTGACAAACTGGCTAGCTACTGCAACAAATCACTGTCCCCTCCAAGCAGAGTCAATATAATGAGCCTAGACCCTGGGGCATCTGTGTGTGTAGGTATGAATGTGTGTGTGTGTGTGTGTGTGTTGGACAGAAAGCTATGAATGTGTGTCTGCATGCTTGTGTGTGTGTTTGTAAGAGGTCTGTGTGCTATTGGAACGAAGGAGGAGGAGGGAGAAGACCCTAGAGATGAGAGCATTATTGATTATCCTTTGCATGCCTCTCCTACCGTCCCTCTCTCTTTCCATTGCCTCTGCTTCTTTCCCTTCCACTCAATTTTTCTTCCTCTTTTTTCGTTGTTCCTTCTCTATCTGCCACAGTTTATTTATAGGATTTTGCTGGGGCTGTATTATTTTGTTTGGTACTGCGCTCCAGAGAGACAAGCGTTCCCCGCCTTCTGTAAACCATGCTTGTAGGAGCTGTTCTCATGTGCAGACTGAGATCACAGCTTCAGTTTATTAGGAGACAAGCTTCCCTTTTGAATAGGCCTGCATCCAACCACTACAAGTAGTTGTAGCACTCAGTGGAGTTTCAATACATTGTAGAAGGCACTACTGCAGTATTATTGTGTATCGTTGCAAACCCCCTCCTGGCAACATTCTGAATTCTTTAGTACGTTCTAGTTTTTTTCTCCATGCGTTCTTGATAAAGACAAGCGTTTAGATTGACGTTCAGTTGGGACATCAGGTCTGAATGAAACACTTCCTGAATGAGCTATTCTCTTTTATGTTTGCCAAGGTCTCAAGACGCTTTACATTGTACGTACAGGAATTTACCTTATCCAGCTTGTAGCGCCCAATGGAATACTTACAGCATGTGGGCAATCATAGTGGAAACATGAGGAATAATTCTGCCAATTTGGAAACTTGGGATGATTATGGCGATGTTGTTGAAGAGTCAAGCTGCCATGCAGAGAGCTTTCAATTCACCATGACTGGGAAACAGGGTGAGAACATTGACATGTTAAGCTTTTATAGCTAATTGAACTCAAGACCAGAAATTACAGTGGAATTGAGACGTGATTAGTGTGACTTATGCTCTGCCTTCAAATAAATGGGCACTTTTATAAAAGGAGTTATTCATCCATTCTCTGTACAGTAGATGCTCTCCTTTTTTGGGGCTGATAAAAATGCAACTAACTGGACTAAGTGTATTATTAGTATTATTATTTATGAATACTGTCCTGTGTCTACTGGGAGATATAACTACTGTCCTGTGTCTACTGGGAGATATTACTACTGTCCTGTGTCTACTGGGAGATATTACTACTGTCCTGTGTCTACTGGGAGATATAACTACTGTCCTGTGTCTACTGGGAGATATAACTACTGTCCTGTGTCTACTGGGAGATATAACTACTGTGCTGTGTCTACTGGGAGATATACCTACTGCAGAGTCTATATAATAATTGTTTTACATTGGTCATAAATTACCATAATTTATGTCTTGGCTAGTGTTTCCAAGAAGATTTATTTAGTCAGCATGGGCAAAGTCTATTGTTCCCACTGATTTCAAGACATTAGAAAGCTCCTTCGGCATGCAGAGACAGTACATCTGACTATGGCTCATTAGAAAAAAGGCTTGATTGCTAAAGTTATCCTATAATATCAATTTAAAAGCTGCTTTGGTAGAAATACACAGAATAAAAATATAAATGCAACATCCAAACGTAAAATATTTTTCTGATTTTATTCCAGGTACACTTAAACCAGAGATTTATCCGTAAAGATCACACATCCAGCATTCCAGCTGTTTGGTTGGCAGGCCTCAGACAATCCAGCAAGCACAAAAGTCAGATGTGGCGTGGTTACACATAGTCTGCGTGGGGTGGAGCCAGTTGCACGTTCTGCCAAATTCTCTAAAACAACATTTGAGGTGGCTTATGGTAGAGAAATGAACAATCGGTTCTCAGGCAACAGCTGTGGCAGACATTCCTGCAGTCAGCTTTCTAATTGGATGCTCCCTCAAAATTTGTTGACGTCTTTGGCATTGTGACTTGTGTTTCATTGTCCCCAGCACAAGGTGTACATTGACGCGTACATCTTGTGTTACATTGTTTCTATCTTACATTGCTTGAGAAGTGTCCAAATTCCAATATCTGAGACCTAGATTTAAACGACAGATTTACCCACCAGCACACTAACCACAAATGCATACTAAAAGTAGTTTGCCTTTATCTGTTCAAACACCCACATCTACAAAAAGATTGTGAGAGATATAGCAGAGCGGAGAGCCACATTTGGCAGATATAGCGTTACTGTGGGGATTTACAGGATAAAGATCTATTACATGTTGAGGATATAGAGATGACATTCTGAATACTGATGTGTAAGAAGATACAAATCAGCCTGGTCCTCGATCCGACTTTGCCATCTTGCCAAATCATATAGTTATTGTCATCTAGGAGTAGGCATGACCACACAGTGAGATGCAGGACCAGGTGTATGCCCAGCATGAAAAAATCATTTATTTGGCTCCAGTTTTAGCTGTGGACACCAGAATGCCTAAGGTATGATTCAGCTCCCTCCTGCAACTAACTTAACACACGATGAACAATCCATTCATGTCTCAGTTTAGTGTCCAGATAACAAACTTGCTGTTGGTGAGAGATTCGAAAAAACAGGTCCATTACTGAATTGATGAATGAGTCCAATTAATCACTGGTAATTAGGCAGCACATATGTGCACGTTTATTCATAACTAAAATGGAATAAAGAAATTGTTTTAATACACATCTAAATCTGAGTACACTGGGTATCTCTTAATTTTACATAACTGCTGAGATACCAAAATGTGATTAATGGTTATTTGCTCTATACAATAAAGGACTTCCGTTGATTAACACATTTTGAACCCAATGAAGTAGGACCAAATCATATGTCCCAGATTAAAAAGTCTACCAAAATGTGAAGAGATGCTGCTTAATGTGAAAAGATACAGTATGCTGTCTAGAAAAGAGGGGTCTGATGAGATCTTGTGCCACAATATCTCGCAATATTAAAACATGACAATATTTCTCTTCGGCTGTCTCACAATATCAGCATGATGAGTGTGAGGATGATATTAGAATCGAAGATGCCACGCGACTTTTAAATCATTTGTGTGGCAGTATTTTGGGTACCTGGTAGGGCTCTGCACTGGACAAGATTTTACTTACCGAATAGTATTCGGTTAACCGAAATATATGGATGTATATTTATGTATTTTTGTTAAGAGCAAACATTTTCAAAACATTTCTATATTTATCAAAAATAATTGTTCTAACAGCAAAAAATTGCCGTTGATGTAAAAAAAATAAAGTTTGCTATCAAGTATAGAGGGCAAAGAAATATTTTGAGAACTAAAAATGTACTTAAAAGCAAAACTCGCTATCACCCACACTCTATTTTGACTAGCTAGCCCCCTGTCCTTGCAGGGCTTTTTTATTTGCTTGCACATTTTTTTTTTTTAAACACTAGTTCTTCATTTGCACTTTAACCCCACAGCTGTGGGCAGGCTTTCATGAGATGTGTGGATGATGCTCATCTATTGGTCATCAATTTATTGTGTCAGTTTGACTACAACCAATACTGTTCAGCCTTTTCTTCCAACATTCCGGACACCCACGAAGGACAGTGTCTGATGAATCTCCGATCACATACTGCATACAGTGAATATATAAAGTCTACACACCCCTGTAAAAATGCCAGGTTTTGGTGATGTAGAAGAATGAGACAAATCACCGAGCCCAGCCACAGCCCAGACCTGAGTACAATTGAACATCTGTGTGGTGATCTGAAGAGGGCAATGCTCAGGTGATGTCCTCACAATCTGACAGATTTGGAGCGCTTTTGCAAAGAAGAGTGGGCAAATATTGCCACGTCAAGATGTGCCATGCTAATAAACTCCTACCCAAAAAGACTGAGTGATGTAATAGAATCAAAAGGTGCTTCAACAAAGTATTAGTTTAAGGGTGTGCACACTTATACAACCAGGTTATTGGAGTTTTTAATTTGAAATGATTCCCCCTCAAAGATTTCAGTTTGTTTTTCAACTGAATTGTTCACATTATTGGTCACTTTGCTTAAAAATGCTGTTAAAATATCATCTCGTTCTCGTGAACCCAATATTGTGTATTGTTGTCTCGTCACACACCTACTAGAAAGTGACAAAGCGTTATGTTTGACCCTGCTATAAGCCAACTTCCATTGTGCTCTAAAAGAGGCAATCATGAAATTTTTGTCCATCCATTTCCATACTGGCTTGCATTGTGGGGGTCAAACCCATAACCTGGCGTTGCAAATGCCACACTCTACCAGCTGAGCTACACAGGACACTGTCATCCAATTCATAAGGTTGACAAATGGATAATACTTCTGACAAAAGTACAGATTGGTTTGACAAACAGGGTTACATTTTGCTGCAGCTCGTTTGATATGCAGTTCATTCATAGGCCACAATGCTGCTGTGTTGTCACGTGAACAAAAAGCTATTGAAATTTAAATCTTGAAATTGAACAATTGAAAATCCTCTTGCATTTCTCCCCTCAAATGTTTCAGTTAAAACTAATGTGAGTTCAAATGTGATCCAGTATTTTAATTGTGCCGTGCTTATGCAAATGTATTCAATTAATTTGTCTTTCCATTTGGGAACTTTTAATTGCTGCAGGCAATTTGCCCCAGGATATGCTGTTGTTAATTTCAGAGAGATTCCTATGTTTTAGGTGAAATGTATGACATTTTAAGGCAAGGTAGATGTGATGGAGATGACTTTTTAATTAAAGTCTCTTATATTATTGAAAGTATATCCACAGTTTTCACTCCCAGATCCAACAATACATCTGGGAACACCTTTCAAAGCTGACTTGTTCAAAGATACTGGATATGCTTGTGTCCTGTTATTACTATTCGCATTGATGGATTCCCCTCGTTACTTCATTCTTTTTGAAAATTCGATGATGGGTGTTGATGTCATCTTCCTGTATTCATTTGAGGGTTGCTGTGCTAGCCTCATGAATATACATTGAATGTTACAACTTTCCACAGGTTCCAGCCCTTGTTGTTATGCCCTTGATAATATTTATAAGTGGATTTGCCCTTGCCTTCCTTGATTATTTATCTTGCTTTGTCCTTTCCATTCTGACTTGACAGAATAAAAATGGTTTTGGGTTAGGTTTGGGATGTAAATGGCCATGTTCCAGCAGATCACTTCTGTCAAGGTTTGATTGTGTACATAAACAGAAAACAGAATGGAATGTCAAAGGTCATAAAGTTACATTTCACTGCTACCTACTTGGAAAGTAGCTTGCTACATTCAAATATAACCTCCTTCAAATGTAACTTTTTACATAATGTTTGCAATGCACCTAAAAAAAAAATCAGAAGGTGCCTGGAGGCATTTTCATGCCCAGCAGCTACTCAGTAATCATGGCACAGATTCTCTTTTACAAAACTTGAAATAAACAAATTTGTTGCATTATTTACATTTAAGTAAACACACATAAACAATTAGGCACAGTCAATGTTAAACTTTGATACAATAACAACTGACTATACGAATCGGTTTTGCGCACACATACAAAGAATCTGAGAAATTCCATAGAAACTAAACCATGACATTGTGCAACTGTAGTGCTGTATTCCTTTATATTTTAAGCCAAGACAGAGCTGAAGAACATCCATTAATATCAGCTTAGCCTAACTTGATCACCTTTGTTGTTTCCTTTAACACCAGACCATAAAACTTGTAATTTCCTGAACCTGATTTTTCCCGTGTGTGTGTCCAACCAATTCAAAGTAATGCGCATACTTCTAAGATATAAAGGCTGGCTTTGCTATACTCTCTGCCGTCTCACTAGCTGTCTAGGTAGTAGCTACCCACCAAAACATTCAAGCAGGGCGAACATTGTCTAGGTCAATTGGTTATTGTAAATAAAGTAAATAAATGTATTGTAAATATAAAATAGTAACTTACTACTTGAATTTAATAAACCAACATGTTTTTTATGTATTCATACAGATACCACACACAGATATGTACACTTTATGATATGTTTCCAATATCATTGTGGGATGTTGTGTTTAGGAAGTGTAAGGACAGCTTGCTCCCCTGGCCCGGCATCACCACGCCATGCCAGTGTGTGAGGTTCTTACCAATAGACTGAGTGAAATACAAGTGTATCCTAACCCTGCCCGCTATCTAAATTGTAAAAGGCATAGCCAAAAAAACTGTCATGTGCCCAGCTGCCCCCACCGATTTTGTTAGTCATTCCTATAATATATTTACAGCTGTGCTCATAAATTTGCATTTACTTGCAGAAATGCCAGTAAATGCACTGATGTAAAAAATATGACATGAAAAGAATTGTGATCATATGAAGCCATATCATATGAAGCCATTTATTATCACATAGTAGTTTGGCTCCTTTTTAAATCTTAATGATAACTAAAACCACCCAAATGACCCTGAGCAAAAGTTTACATACCCTTGAATGTTTCTCCTTGTTACAGACACACAAGGTGACATACACAAGTGAAAATGGCAATAAAAGGTTTATTTCCCACACCTGTGTCTTTTTAAACTGTTATTGGCGACAAATTGTTATAAACCCACAGATATCCTCTGGAGAAATACAGGTTGCTCTGGAAAAATACGGTGTGGTTGTTTCAAGTTGCACAATATGACAATACTTGTACAAAAATGAGCTGCATGGTCGAGTTGCCTGACAGAAGCCAATGCCACAAAAAAGCCTAGTCACATAATGCCCAACAACACCGTGACATGCCTCACAGCTTCTGGCACACTGTAATTTAGAGTGACAAGACCAAAATAGAGCTTTATGGTCACAACCATAAGCACTATGTTTATAGAGGGGTCAACAAGGCCTATAGTGAACAGAATACCATCCCCATTGTTAAGCATGGTGGTGACTCACTGATGTTTTTGAGATGTGTGAGCTCTAAAGGCACGGGGAATCTTGTGAAAATTGATGGCAAGATGAAAGCAGGATGTTATCAGAAATTGCTGGCAGACAATTAGCATTCTTCTGCACAAAAGCTGCACATGGGATGCTCTTGGACTTTCCAGCATGACAATGACCCTAAGCACAAGGCCAAGTTGACCCGCCAGTGGTTACAGCAGAGAAAGGTGAAGGTTCTGGAGTAGCCATCACAGTCTCCTGACCTGAATATTATCGAGCCACTCTGGGGAGATCTCTAACTGGTTCATGCAAGATGACCAAAGACTTTGGATGGGCAACTATACCACCTACAAGTATTCAGGACCTCATAGACAACTATTACAAGACTGCACACTGTCACTGATGCTTATGGGGGCAATACACAGTATTAAGAACTAAGGATTTACTGACTTTTGAACAGGGGTCAGTACATTTTTTTCTTGTTTTATGATTGTGACATTCTGTTATAACCTACAGTGGAATGAGGAAATGAAAGACTGCTTTGCCTGCTCATTCTTGTTTTCTTCACAAATGGTGCACACAGTGGGGAGAACAAGTATTTGATACACTGCCGATTTTGCAGGTTTTCCAACTTACAAAGCATGTAGAGGTCTGCAGTTTTTATCAGAGGTACACATTGTATGATTTTTTTAATAATAAATTTGCATTCTATTGCATGACATACGTATTTGATTCATCAGAAAAGCAAAACCTAATATTTGGTACAGAAACCTTTGTTTGCAATTACAGAAATCATACGTGTCCTGTAGTTCTTGACCAGGTTTGCACACACTGCAGCAGGGATTTTGGCCCACTCCTCCATACAGACCTTTTCCAGATCCTTCAGGTTTCGGGGCTGTTGCTGGGCAATACAGACTTTCAGCTCCCTCCAAAGATTTTCTATTGGGTTCAGGTCTGGAGACTGGCCCTTGAAATGCTTCCAGGACCTTGAAATGCTTCTTAGTTGCATTTCAAGGTCCTGAGTTGTCCTGGCTGTGTGTTTCAGGTCGTTGTCATGCTGGAAGACCCAGCCATGACCCATCTTCAATGTACAGTGCCTTGCGAAATATTCGGCCCCCTTGAACTGTTCAACCTTTTGCCACATTTCAGGCTTCAAACATAAAGATATAAAACTGTATTTTTTTGTGAAGAATCAACAACAGGTGGGACACAATCATGAAGTGGAACGAAATTTATTGGATATTTCAAACTTTTTCAACAAATAAGAAACGAAAAAATTGGGCGAGCAAAATTATTCAGCCCCTTTTACTTTCAGTGCAGGAAACTCTCTCCGGAAGTTCAGTGAGGATCTCTGAATGATCCAATGTTGACCTAAATGACTAATGATGATAAATAGAACCCACCTGTGTGTAATCAAGTCTCCGTATAAATGCGCCTGCTCTGTGATAGTCTCAGAGGTCCGTTTAAAGCACAGAGAGCATCATGAAGAACAAGGAACACACCAGGCAGGTCCGAGATACTGTGGTGGAGAAGTTCAAAGCCGGATTTGGATACAGAAAGATTTCCCAAGCTTTAAACATCCCAAGGAGCGCTGTGCAAGCGATAATATTGAAATGGAAGGAGTATCAGACCACTGCAAATCTACCAAGACCCGGCCGTCCCTCTAAACTTTCAGCACATACAAGGAGAAGACTGATCAGAGATGCAGCCAAGAGGCCCATGATCACTCTGGATGAACTGCAGAGATATACAGCTGAGGTGGGAGACTCTGTCCATAGGACAACAATCAGTCGTATACTGCACAAATCTGGACTTTATGGAAGAGTGGCACGAAGAAAGCCATTTCTTAAAGATATCCAAAAAAAGTGTTGTTTAAAGTTTGCCACAAAGCCACCTGGGAGACACACCAAACATGTGGAAGAAGGTGCTCTGGTCAGATGAAACCAAAATCGAACATTTTGGCAACAATGCAAAATGTTATGTTTGGCATAAAAGCAACACAGCTCATCACACTGAACACACCATCCCCACTGTCAAACATGATGGTGGCAGAATCATGGTTTGGGCCTGCTTTTCTTCTGCAGGGACAGGGAAGATGGTTAAAATTGATGGGAAGATGGATGGAGCCAAATACAGGACCATTCTGGAAGAAAACCTGATGGAGTCTGCAAAAGACCTGAGACTGGGACGGAGATTTGTCTTCCAACAAGACAATGATCCAAAACATAAAGCAAAATCTACAATGGAATGGTTCACAAATAAACATATCCAGGTGTTAGAATGGCCAAGTCAAAGTCCAGACCTGAATCCAATCGAGAATCTGTGGAAAGAACTGAAAACTGCTGTTCACAAACGCTCTCCATCCAACCTCACTGAGCTCGAGCTGTTTTGCAAGGAGGAATGGTCAAAAATGTCAGTCTCTCGATGTGCAAAACTGATAGAGACATACCCCAAGTGACTTACGGCTGTAATCGCAGCAAAAGGTGGCGCTACAAAGTATTAACTTAAGGGGGCTGAATAATTTTGCTTGCCCAATTTTTCAGTTTTTTATTTGTTGAAAAAGTTTGAAATATCCAATAAATTTCGTTCCACTTCATGATTGTGTCTCACCTGTTGTTGATTCTTCACAAAAAATTACAGTTTTACATCTTTATGTTTGAAGCCTGAAATGTGGCAAAAGGTCGAACAGTTCAAAGGGGCCGAATACTTTCGCAAGGCACTGTATCTCGCGATACATGGCCCCATCCATCCTCCCCTCAATACGGTGCGGTCGTCCTGTCCCCTTTGTAGAAAAGCATCCCCAAAGAATGATGTTTCCACCTCCATGCTTCACGGTTGGGATGGTGTTCTTGGAGTTGTACTCATCCATCTTCTTCCTCCAAACACGGCGAGTGGCGTTTAAACCAAAAAGCTCTATTTTTGTCTCATCAGACCACATGACCTTCTCCCATTCCTCCCCTGGATCATCCAGATGGTCATTGGCAAACTTCAGACTCGCCTGGACATGCGCTGGCTTGAGCAGGGGGACCTTGCGTGCGCTGCAGGATTTTTATCCATGGCGGGGTAGTGTGTTACTAATGTTTTTTTTTAGACTGTGGTTCCAGCTCTCTTCAGGTCATTGACCAGGTTCTGCCGTGTAGTTCTGGGCTGATCCCTCACCTTCCTCATGATCATTGATGCCCCACGAGGTGAGATCTTTCATGGAGCCCCAGACCGAGGGAGATTGACCATCATCTTGAACTTCTTCCATTTTCTAATAATTGCGCCAACAGTTGTTGCCTTCTCACCAAGATGCTTGCCCATTGTCCTGTAGCCCATCCCAGCCCTGGGCAGGTCTACAATTTTATCCCTGATGTCCTTACACAGCTCTCTGGTCTTGGCTATTGTGAAGAGGTTGGAGTCTGTTTGATTAAGTGTGTGGAAAGGTGTCTTTTATACAGGTAACAAGTTCAAACAGTTGCAGTTAATACAGGTAATGAGTGAAGCACAGGAGGGCTTCTTCAAGAAAAACTAACAGGTCTGCGAGAGCCGGAATTCTTACTGGTTGGTAGGTGACCAAATACTTATGTCATGCAATAAAATGCAACTTAATTATTTAAAAATCATACAGTGTGATTTTCTGGATTTTTGTTTTAGATTCCGTCTCTCACAGTTGAAGTGTATATATGGTGTATAAATTACAGACCTCTACATGCTTTGTAAGTAGGAAGACCTACAAAACAGCAGGGTATCAAATACTTGTTCTCCGCACTGTATATTACCAATTCTCCAAGGGTATGCAAACTTTTGAGCACAACTGCACATGGTACTGTAAACAGTTCTGTAGCAGAACATACTTATGGCCCCAAAATGCAAGATCAAATATAAACATAGCATTTTAAGCCATAGCAAAACTGGTAGAATTGCAGGAAATGGACTTTGGAACTCCAAATATGTCTCTGCGCCACATGACAAAATCAGTAGAATTGCTCAAATGTAGCTGCAAAACTAGACATATTTTCTATGCACCATGGCACCAGTTGGTTGGTGAGGTAATACATTAAAAGCCTAACCAAAGTGCAAACCAAAGCCTATGTTCTGCATAGGCTACTCATTACCGACTTCTGATATTGAAACGTCAAGGTTTGTGGTTCCAACGTAGGCTACACAGAAAATAGATCCTTCCCATGACTAATTTGGGATTAGTGCCTTATCTCATTACAGTGCCACAACTGTACAGATTTCAATCTACTTTTAGGGAGCTTTCTGCGTGGAGATACAAGGACAGAATATATCTAACCTATTGCAAAGAACTCTGATGGATGGTCGTTAATGAACACAATCAAAGCCAGTAGCACGTCTCACTCAAACAAGCTAATTAAAACACTGCTTTCCTTTAAACTTTTGCCTTACATCACTTAGGGCTGTAGGAAAATGCTAATACAGTGTCCATCAAGTAACAAGGATTTGTTAATGGTGAGATGGAAGAAACTATGTTATTGTAGAATTAAGAATTAGAATTGGCCTAATCTTTTAATATAAACCAAATGTAGACTGTGCAACTAGGCCTATATAATAATAATAATAATACATTTTATTTAAAGGCGCCTTTCTTGGCACTGAAGGACGCATTACAGGGTATACATACATTAGACATTTTAAAAACAGAAAAAAGAAAACAAAAAACACAAAAAGGCAGAGAAATAGACATTTAAGTGGAGTAGGCAGTTTTAAAAAAAAGTTTTTTGAGTTGTGATTTGAAATGGGGAAATGAATCAATGTTTCTAAGTTGGGGTGGTAATGAGTTCCAGAGACGGAGAGCAGAGCGGCTGAATGCTCTGCTCCCCATGGTGGTGAGGCGGGCGGAGGGGACAGAGAGGTGTACGGAGGATGAGGATCTGAGGGAGCGGGAGGGAGTGGGACGCTGGAGGAGGTCAGACAAATATGGGGGGGCCAGGTTGTGGATGGCCTTGAATGCAAACAGGAGGACTTTGAATTGGATACGAAAATATAGAGACAGAATGTAGCAGACACCCATGTAGAAAAATAGAAAACAACACGCAAGCTGTCCATAGCCTAAAGGTCAGCTGTTGATAAATGTTATTGAAGCAATGAATGACTGTGGCATAAATATAACAACTATTCAAGAGCCAGGAGCTCAGACTGTGTGATAATGTAATGATTTCCGTGGTAATGGTACAATAGGACTCGTGAGCAGATTGCTACTATAATAACTAAGATCTACAGAAAACAAATTCTCCTTACACCTAATGTGGTTCAGTGTGCCACCCGAATACCTAGTGCGCATTTACATTGGACATATACATGCTACTTGATACAGCATACCGACATGGGCCCAGTCTGACAAACTAGAGCATGCCATTCTAGGAGAATATAACAAGTACTGTTAGGAATGGCAGAGCCCGCACTTACACTTCATTAACGACAGATACAAATGTGCAGAGTGAGGTGTCTCTTACGTAAACCTCAGGCTTCTGACAAAACCAAAACAAATTGACTATATCATAGTATAGAACTGAATGGTACCTGAGGTCACCAATGCTATTATGTCTGCCCATTAATTAATGTGTCAATTTGAGACCACAGGACATCATCGATAGCATTTGGTTATCAGGAGTTTGTTGGTGAAAGTGCAGTGGGGAGGATTTTAACCCGTGCTGCCGCATTAAATGTGCACGAGAGGCAGCAGGTTATACTGCTAGACCACCCTAGACAACATCAATTGTATCTTGTACTTGTGTTTATGGTATGACTCTTCTCGATTCATATGTTGTGTGCTCATTGATTTCACTTTCTAATGACTGCTATGTGAGCAAAACAGGACCTATAGGATTTGCACAAACTATTAAGGGGAAACTTCTAGCATGATTGTCTGGGGAAAGATCTGACCTTTTATAAAACGCATATCATGCCTTTTATGTAATTTACACGAGACATAAGCAAAATAATTTAATACCCCGAAATGACTGGAATGACTGGCATCTTTGACATTGATCAATTGAAATGAAGATAACCATGCCAATGCAGCCAATCTAGGCCAAAGAAAAGGTACAATATTAGGACAATGCTAGGTAAAATTTGCTGTAATTATGATTTTCACATTTAGAATATGTTCCTCTGTAGCTTAGGCCTACTCTAGACCCGTAGTTTAATCTTGGTTATATTAGATGGCAATTCTTTAAAAAGGTCTATAGTTTGTTGTTGCATGTTTCTGTGTTATCGCAGTAGTATCTGTTGTTTTAATTCACATTTGATAGAGCTAACAACAATAACTAGAAAGAGGTGGGACTTTGAGTGATATTGAGTGAACAGTCATTTGTAGAAAATACACGCGTGGCAAAATGTTTAGTTTTAAGGATTATTTAAATAGTAAAACTACATGTTTCTGGATGTAGTTTTGTTCCTTAAATATTTTGTTTGGGAAATGTGGTGCCCTGTATAAGAAATCTCACTTGTTTTAAGTGAGATGGGGTCCCACTCAATAAATGCTGTAGCCTAGTGTTGTGTTTTTGTGACTGTTGGAGAAAATGATTCTGGATATTTGTATTCTGAACAATTTTTTGGAACTGCATCTACTGTATACCTTGGAATGGTCTCATGAGACTATGAATTTTCTGGGCCATAGGCTTCAGGTCTCAATGCAAGTGTGCTGAGGCAGTGAAGTCCTATTCATGATAGGGAGACTGACACATTTGTTGTGTTTGTGGGTTGGCCCAGATGTTGCAGATCTTTTTCAATAGATAAACATTTGTCTGGGGAGATTTGAAACTCATCTGTATTTAATGAGATATTATCCCAGGGATGTCATCGTTTGTTCAGTAAGGTTTTGATGTGCCATTTATCTCTGTTCCTAGACCACTAAGCCATAGACTGTCAGAGATTTCATTCTAAGCAATGGAATATGAGTTGAAAGTAATTTCATGGTTTGTCATTATGCCATGTTTTTATCTAAACTTTAGTTGGCACAGCTCATTTGCTTGCAAAATAAGTGTTGTAATGAAATTATCATAATCGTTATACTTTGCTCTCAAAAGTGCTTTCTAATTTTAAGACTGTTTAAAAAGAGCTTTTGAACTGCCAAAGTGTAATTTCTTGGGCGTAGTTACTTTGTACTTTGCAAATGGAAGAAACACAAAAGAACTGTCAATTTCTCTCGGTATGGGGCTCCACGCAAGATGAGTGGTCATGAGAACGGTGAGGAATCAGCCCAGAACTACATGGAAAGATCTTGTCTATGATCTCAAGGCAGCTGGGACAATCGTCCCCAAGAAAACAATGGATAACACACTACGCCGTGAAGGACTGAAATCCTGCATAACCTGCAAGGTCCCCCTGCTCAAGAAAACACATGTACAGGCCTGTCTGAAGTTTGCCAATGAACATCTGAATGATTCAGAGGAGAACTGGGTGAAAGTATTGTGGTCAGATGAGACCAAAATTTAGCTCTTTGGCATCAACTCAGGAGGAAGAGGAATGCTGCCTATGACCGCCAAGAACACCATGCCCACCGTCAAACATGGAGTTGGAAACATTATACTTTGGGGGTGTTTTTCTGCTAAGGGGACAGGACAACATCAATTGATCAGAAGGGACGATGGATGGGGCCATGTACCGTCAATTCTTGGTTGAAAACCTCATTCACAGGGTATTGAAAATGGATCATGGATGGGTATTCCAGCATGACAATGACACAAAACACATGGCGAAGACAACCAAGGAGTGGCTCAAGAAGAAGCACATTAAGGTCCTGGTGTGCCCTAGCCAGTCTTCAAACCTTAATCCCATAGAAAATCTGTGGAGGGAGCTGAAGGTTCGAGTTGCCAAACGTCAGCCTCAAAAGCTTAATGACTTGGAGAAGATCTTCAAAGAGGAGTGGGACAAAATCCCACCTGAGATGTGTGCAATCCTGGTGGCCAACTGCAAGAAACATCTCACTTTTGTGATTGTCAACAAGGGTTTTGCCACCAAGTTGTTTTGCAGAGGGGTCAAATTCTTATTTCCCTCATTAAAATGCGAATCAATGTATAAAATATATTGTTGTTATTCTGTCTCTCACTGTTCAAATAAACCTACTATAGAAATTATAGACTGATAATTTCTTTGTCAGTGGGAAAATGTTTAAAATCAGCAGGTGATCAAATACTTTTTCCCCTTCACTGTGTACCCCAAAATGCGCATACACCAGTTTTCAAAAGTTTCTATAAAATATTCTTGACTTTAAACAAAATTTGAAGCATGTGTATGCCCATTCTCATGGTTGAAATATTGTATTGCAAGATGTAAAAATTCCAGACAACACTAAACTGTAGCCACTGCTTATTGGAACACAAAGAACACCATAGATTAATGAACCATAAACAGAGGAAAGTATAGTCTCATAAGGGCAGACTAAAGTTCTTCGAAGACTCCCAAGAGAATGTTCCTGTCAGCCCTGTTGGTGATCTTAGGCCATTTGAATAGACAAGGAAAGCCCACATACCACACACTCTAGCTACAAATTCACAGCCCTCTCAGCAACATAATGTTATGGTAACGTTGTACTATTTAAGAGGCACAGGACATGTGATATTTATGTACGTAAAGTGGATAGACTTTTGCTCTCCAGAACACATGGACTTGGAAACATGCATGATATCTGTTACTTTGTACACACTACATTAATACATTAATTTTCCCTTCTTTGTCCGTCTGTCTGTTTGTCTGTCTCCACCAGATATCTATTTTTCTCTTTCTCCCTCTGATTCCCTCTCCATTCAAGGCAGACTGATAGATGTGTGTGTATAAGGAGGGAATGTGGTATGATGACCCCCAATTGTCTTCTGTTCTGAAATTCAGATCATGGTGGATAAGGACGGACAACTTTCACCATCCTGTTTTAATGTTTGGGGCGGCTGTGTGCAATGCCTCAGAGCATTTTTATTCATGATTTGGCCTACTTGGCGCTCAAGTGCTCATTAAAAAAAGATCTGGTGTTATGCTACAGTTGGGAATTAAAATGCAGGGAGGAAAACAATAATCAAAATTTTAGAAATGTAAATCGAATCTACTAGTCTTCGTTGAGAATACAGTCAAGGCATTTGCAGGCATGACCTTTATTTGTGTGTGTGCTGTAGAGAGTATACGGTTTGGTTCGGAAATAATTGGACAGTGACACAATATAAATATAACTTTTGGTAAACAGCCAATTAAGAGACCACTGCACCTTTTTCTTTCCTTTCCAAAAAAGTTGAAAAGGAAAGTTTTAAGTGAGGAATAGAAGCATTCAATTTACAGTGGTCTCTTAATTTTAACCCTTCTGTTCCCGACTCAAAATATTCCTTTTATACTTTTCTGGAAATTTAAAAGTTGCAGTGGTCTCTTCATTTTTTCTGGAGCTTTATATTCTATTTACAGTTAAATAATGAATTTGCCCCTTCTTTTTCAAGAGATCAAAAGTAATTGGACAATTGTCTCAAAAACTGTTTCATGGAAAGGTGATGGCATGGCCATGCATGGCTTCCAATGGCACTAGGTCACTAGTTTTTATTGATTATGTTACAGAAAACAGAAGCAGACACATTAATTCTGAAGTGCATAGGGATACATTGTCTGCTGAGATTCTGCCAAATTCAGAGAAGTTGGTTGGACAGCGCTTCATTTACAGGTGGACAATGACCCAAAACAGACTGCGAAAGCAACCCAGGAGTTTTTAAGGCGAAGAAGTAGAATATTCTGCAATGGCCGAGTCAATCATCGGATCTCAACCCGATTGAGCATGCATTTCACTTACTGAAGACAAAACCTAAGACAGAAAGACCCACGAACAAACAACAACTGAAAACAGGTGCAGTAATGTCCTGGCAAAGCATCACAAAGGAGGAAACCCAGCGTTTGGTGATGTCTGTGTGTTCCAGACTTCAAGCAGTCATTGCCTGCAAAGGAAACTGAGTATTAAAATGTTATTTATGATTGTGTTAATTTGTCCAATTACATTTGAGCCCTTAAAATAAGGGGACTGTGTATGAAAATGGTTACAATTCCTAGACTTTTCATACAATATTTTTTATCAACACCTTGAATTAATGCTCAAAGTCTGCACTTCAACTGCATCTTGGTTGTTTCATTTCAAATATATTGTGGTGGCGTACAGAGGCAAAATTATGAAAATTGTGTCAGTGTCCAAATAATTCCGGACCTATCTGTAAGTGCAGCAAATGTATGTTTTGTGTTTTTGACACGCTACTCTCTTTCCTCTGACAGCTGGGGGGTTGTGGAATACTAGGTGTTGGGGTATGGCTGTCGGTGACCCAGGGAAACTTTGCCACACTCTCCTCATCCCTCCCATCTCTCTCAGCAGCCAATCTGCTCATCGCAGTAGGAACTATCATCATGGTGATTGGTTGCCTTGGCTGTGTCGGAGCTGTCAAGGAAAGTCGTCCACTGTTGCTGAGTGTGAGTATCTAACATACAGTATATTCTTTCTGGTTGACTAAAACTAAACTAGAAAACAAGTATTTAAGTTCTTTGTATTTACACTTTAAAAAATGTCATTTAACAGACACTTTGATCCACAGCAACATATCATAGTGGTAACATTGACAGACAGTGATATAATCTGTGTTGTTTTACAGAAGTGGTGTAAATTGGGCTCTGTAAAGACACTTTCAACACATGTCAGCCAATATGTGTCAGGGAGACATTTCTATGACTCGCACACTTTGTTTGCATTGCATACTTGAAATACTCATCTACCTCATGTACCTAATTGAAACTACATCCAGGCAATTATTCGCTATGAAATATTTTATGATCATTGTTTGCATTTGAAACTAGCTGTCTGACTGAAATACTCAATGCATAATTTATTATGTTCAATGGTTTTGTCAATTGACTCCAGTCATAGAGTTAAGAAATGGACTGCAATGGTTTTCAACATTTTAATGTAGTGACTGGGTGGTCAGAGAGAATTATCTTCAAATTTGGTTGCATTTTGTTTTAAAACCAAAGCCCAAGTTAATACCCCAAATCATGGGTCGAGACCTGGATTCATGCCAGTAGGGATTGTTCATAATTTCACTCAGTTTAGTGCCCTCTGGTGTGTCAGAGCTCAGAATTATTGATTAATTTAGAAGTGACCTTGCACCTGCTTCCAATATAAGATATTGGCCCAAAAACTGTAGTTTCCAATGGGAGGCTAGTGAAGCCAGGTGGCCCTGCTGTCCTACCAAACTAAATTTTTTAAACATTTACAAAAAAGGTTAAAGACTGAAAACCTTAGTTCATCCTTTCTAACGTATCGTTTTATGAACCAGAAATATTTTTGAGATTTGAAATGGCCTAGCAGAACTTCTTGGGCCCAGTTGCTTGGACAGGTGTCAGTAACAATTGGCAAAAAAACACATTAAATTGTTAACAGTAACACAGCTACAGTCATTAAATCTTCAGATTAGAATGAAAACAGTATGTCTTGCTTTGCTCGGGCAAGTAAAGCAAGGTTTTTCAATTTAAACTACTTCTTTGGAATTACCAATGTATTGTATTCTGCATACTTGTATGTAGCCAATGCATGAATCTAACCCCTAATCATGTTGTTTCAAGCACCACCCTTTAACCTACTAAGCCAGTGGAATAATGCTTTGGATACAATTTAAAGCATACCATTGCTTTCCAATGACCTGATTCAATCAAACTTTGTTTAAACTGCTATTTCCACTATAACTGTCTAATGGTGATTATCAACATTGATCAACTAATGGTCTTAGTCTTTAAAGTCCACAACCATACCTTGCTACTGAGAATATTGAAATTAAAAAAAACTCTTACGACACCAGCACAGCAGGTGAGGCAATTACTGGCCCCATGGTACCACCATCAAACGGATGAAACACATCATAGCTTTATAGAACCCATCATTAGTGCCGGCCTTGACATTCACCCAGAGCGCCCAGCCAGTTGGAATACTATGTCAATGTGATTAGCGGGCAACGTCTGCAAAGGCTTCTGTCCATAATGACTCACGGTTCATCTTGAGCCTTCCCGTTGATTTCAAAAGAAAAAGCTACAACCCTCTAATAAGAAAAGCAATTAGAGATTTAATAACCAAACTGATCGTCGAGGGAAAAATAAAAGAAGATTTGACAGCTCTAATTGCCCGAGTGCTGTCGTGCTTTGTTTCTAACAGTTGGGATTAAAAGTAATACACCGGTAACTTGTAATATCAAGTTGCAGGCGACATTTTACAGCTGTTGTGTGCTAAACGTCTTGTAAGTCTAATTGCAAAATTATGTTTCGTGATGTGTTGTTGGGATGGAAATGTCCATTGGGATTCTGTTAACTTTATTACATTATCTCCATGAGATTCATTGGGAAATACAAAGCTCTGTTAAATATCCACATACCCATTATATAGCTTTATTCATTCCAAGTAGTACAGTATAAGAGGGATTTTGGACATTGGAATGTAGTTTTTTTTGGACCTGTTCCAAGTAGTTCGCTAGTGTGCATTTTGTAACTAATTCCTGGGCACACATTCTAATTGACGGTTTCCTAACAGCTATCTTGGTGGACTGCCACACTTTTACACTGGGCACGGCTCCTTCTAGACTGACTGCTCAGAGGAACAGTCAGCCCAACCACAACACATAGGGAAATGAGAAAAGAGATTATGCCTTAACAATAATTCAGTTGCATCCTCTGCACCCACCCCAACCTCCTGATGTAGGTCGGTTAGCAGATTCGAACCAACGTGGAAGCAGTATGTGCACCTGGGGGGCAACATCTTAGACTAACCAGCCTAATTTACAGTTGTAGGTTTCCTAGGTGGCCATTTAGGTGGCAGTGCCCAAATGTTTCTTCTTCCTACCAATTTGTCAGCGCGTCCGCACTTTTAGTAGCTATCTTTGACACTGAATTGGAACCGCAGAAAGTGAGTGGAATAGATGTCTGGAAATTAATGGCTGACCAGCAGTTTGATTATATAGTTCTCCCCATCAATCTCTCTGAGAAGGAATTGGTCTTAGCTAAACTGAGATGTCAGCAAAGCTCAATGACAGAGGGAAATGGGTTATAATGTCAATAACTGGTATGGCTACTGTAGTGGGGAGGCTGCCATCCCATCCGCACTCCGTGAGACATAGACACACGCAAGCGCTGTATGTGTGCTGGCACGCACAAATACACCCTCACTGTGGGACACAAGCACACATACACCGACACGCTCAGGCCAGGGTCTTTTAACCACCATCTTGGGTTGTCTGCGATGGTGTCAGTGTGGGTGTACCAACATTCACTGACAGTTGTGAGGCACTAAGCGGATGACAGGAGCTTTGCATAAAGGGATTTCTTTAATGTAAACAATGACGTTTTCAGTTTGTTTTCATTGGTTTAGCTAAGCAGTTGCTTGTTTGAGCACTCCTTTGAACAAGGCATGTGAATGAGTCAACTGTCAGTTTGATTGATGGTTTGCCTGCTATCACATTATAACCAATGTTGTGTGAGACTCATTCACACAACATTGAGGTTCTGGCGTTAGATATGATTGGCATTCAATTATCAACTTTTTGACATCATTTCTGACAGCAAATTGATTTTCTAGCTTTCATTTCATTGCAGCAACTCTGTGTCTCTGTTTATAATTCCCTCAGTTCATTTAATTGTTATTGGTTTT
The DNA here is from genome assembly GCA_016801105.1 of Esox niger. NCBI lineage: Eukaryota > Metazoa > Chordata > Actinopteri > Esociformes > Esocidae > Esox > Esox niger. The sequence continues at coordinate 19,584 of JACXGJ010003839.1, read as the reverse complement.
GACTTTGCTATATTACAAGAGGAACATTTTGTCTGATGTCATCTACAAATTCCATTTGGATTTCAGAGCTGTATAGCTGAATTCCCATTGGATGTTGCAAATGCCTGCAGGCTAGAGAATATTGTGCTTATCAGAAATGGATTAAATGAGAGAATATGCAGCGACCCGCATAAAGCGGAGAATCTGTTTACTTTCTAAGTGGCAATTTGCGTCACTTTTCCATTCTTAACCAGGTCCCTCTGCTCTCGAGTGGGCCTATAGTTTGAAGCAGTCCGAATCTTTGCAGTGCAGTCACGGAAGGGAGGGACATGAGGTGGACTGGGGCAGAAAACGTTGGGCTAATAAAATAAATCGCTAATGAAGACTACGAATAAATAAACTTTTTTGCACATCGCTTTTCCATTTTTCTCCTGTTCAGCCTTGAGTTAAAAATAATGTTTTCCCACACAGTTGCATAACGATAATGCATTATTAAATCTGGCACACACAACCTGTGTGTCTGGCAACAAAAGAGGATATCCGAACAGCAGCACTTCTACAGATACAGACAGCTTCTTGTAGGTTGAATCAAGGAGAGAGAAGAGACAAGGATGCTGTGGGTTGTTTTCACAAAGTCAATTACTCAACCCCCAGGTCTGTTTTAATATAAAATCTTTTGTCCCTCCTTGCCTTTGTCTACCATTCAAACAAGCACTGCCAAGCAGACCTTTTTGGTAACATCCACCCCAACCAAAGAACACTGCGCCAGCCATGCTAGCTAGCTACACTTTGAAAGAGACCTGAAATGATTCTTTAATTAAGAAAAAAATGGTTGATTTTTTTTTTTTACTGTAGAGTGTAGGTGTAAATAACACAGATTGCAGACAGCTGCAAACTGTCAGTTTTGACAGACTGAAGTCACATAACTTATATCCCACGCTCACACTCCTTGTCTTTCTAAAACTCTCCCTCTTCCAACTCCCTAGAGGGTTTTCATCATTCCCTCCTCCACTGTCTTGCATGTGACATTGGTGAAAAGGGACAAACAGTCCTCTGCGAGGAACAGAATTCTGGCTTTGCTGATTGTGAGATGGATCGGGTGGCAACTGCGCCGCGCTGTAACGTGAGACGGGTAGGGAAAGGATTTCTTCAGAAACCATCTCGGGTGGCAAGCTATAGAAGATCTGCCCATAAAATATGGGCGTGTTTCCAAATTTGAAAGGCATGCAGATTAGGTTTTGTATCAGTATAGCTGTCCCACGCCTTCCCTTCTTTGTCAGTCATTAATATAGAAGGCAGAATGATCTAAAGGTGTTGGATCTCCCGTGTCTCCTGAACTCACTCTTCCCGACACTTTGTGTCTCTCGTCTCCCGCTTCTCTTTTCTCTAGTTAAAGTTCATACTTCACTGCGGTAGCTCTGTCTGCTTGCAGCTCTGGCGATGATTCCTGTGTCTGATGGGTGAACTCATCAATGCTGTGCACTTTTTCTAACTCTCTCTATCTCTCCACAGTTCTTCATTCTGCTTCTTCTGATGTTTTTCTTGGAGATTCTGTCCATCGTGCTCTTTTTTGTCTACCAAGACCAGGTAAGGTGATTCCACTTATTTATCTTATTTAATTGTTCAAATAATTTTTTTATTTAATTGATTATTTTTACATTTTAAAAGGAGTGACTAACTTAATTGTTTTTCAAACATGTAGTTGCTCTAGGTGCAAAGATTTGTATTCACAGTTGCTGTTAAACATTCTTTTTGTATGTTGATTAATGGGAAAAGATGATCTCAAGTGTCTGTTTCGGATATAAGTCATGTGGTACAGTTTTAAATATCTCTGAACGTAATTATACATCTTTACTCATTCAGACTTATCCAATATTCCTTTTCCCTGTATAATAGCAAGTAAGATTGAAAAGCAGGCGGAGCAATGCCGTTTGATCATAAATAAATCTCTGCACATCAGAGCATTTTCAACAGGGGAAAGGATTAATAATACAATACTATAAGTACACACACACGCACGCACACACACACGCACACAATCATTCAATTCATAGCGTCCCAAATTCAATCCATCTAAACAAGACTTGCTCCAATGATGGGATGCCCTCCAATTCTATCGACCACGCCTACTCCATTATGAATGACTTCTGGCATCCTTGGTTACCTCCAGGGCCAAGGCCATTGGCGTCTATCGTCTCTGTAGCTCTTAAATAATAATCCCAACCTTTGATATATTTCTCCACACTCTTTAGTGTATTTGATTTGTCCCACTCTGTGTACAGCCTTTTATCTTCCGTTATGTAATAAAAACCCATCCAGGCTCTATGCTTCTGCCCCACAGACATTATAATCCTTCACATTTCGTCTCACTTTGAGTTGCTGTGTAATTCCAAAAGTGCTCCTGTATTGGCAGCCTCTTTCTGGGCTTTAGGCCAATAGGAGTGGTGTGCCTTCTGTTGTGAATGTCACCTTTCCTCTTTCCCCACCCTATTCCCTTTGGCTAACAATGTTTCCCTATCCTCCATACCGGTTCTGAATAATTCAGTTTCATTTCCGCTCTGTTGCTGTATACACAAAGCATAAGAAACGGAGGAAAAGGACTGTAAAAAGGCATACAGTAGATGTATTGGGAAAGAAGATCAATGTGCAGTAATCTGCATTTGACTGTTTCAAATAAACTCTACCATGTTCTAAAATAACAGGGAGACATTCCTCAAATAAGAGGTATTTGTTCATTTTGAAATGGCGAAGCAGACTTGCAAACTATAGGTCCCATGTTCGCATCTCCTCACAGGCAAAGCAAAGTATGCATTATGTATTATTCCATATAGACGAAAACTTTGCTAACTAAAACTTTCAGTATCTACATTATAGTAAGTCTGAAATAACACAGATTACAGTTATTTTGGGACTGTTTCTGGTGGATTTTCGAAGTATGCATCCATTTTGGGTCAGGATAGACAAACACATTTGTTGGCAACAACACATAGTATTTACGTTGTTGTAAGCCTTAACTAAAACTGTATACCTTTTTTGTGACTTTCTGGAATGGATAATTGCTCAATTCTTACGGTTATTCCTAAGTTAGTAGATACTAGTAAGCCTATTACTGGCTAATAAGCTGTTAAAACGGCCAGTGGCAGAAGCCCTACAGTTCATAGATGCTATTTGGGGTGGAGGTAAACTTAGTAAGAAATGTTAGTCTGTCTAACTGTATCAATATCTTTCAAGAATGACCAGTTAGCTTTTAAAACAGCCAGTAGCAAAAGAGAATTTGTAAAGGGTAGACACAAGAAGCTGTACTCTCACCTGGCCAATGTACAGCTCTGTGATGTAGTGGCAGCTCAAACCGAGCTGGCCAATGTACAGCTCGGTTCGAATCTCAAGAGGGCAATACTTTAAATTGCATGCCGGCTGAACTAGGCTTGACTGGTTTCTTGTTTCCATCCTGGAAGGTAGATTTGGGAGGCCTGGTATGCAGTAAAATATTTCAGCAAATCTAATCAGTGTTGTTAGCCATACATGAAGTTGCTGGTTGTGTTAACCCGTATTATGGATATATGTTATCACTGCAAAGCTACGTTTGAGCTATGGCATGTATGCAGTCATGGGAAAAAGTAAGTACACCTCAAATGTTAACCTTATCTTTACATATTTAGAAACATGGATAGGCAATCTTAATCTGTACACTGCAGAAAAACATGTTTTCTAACAAATGACACTATATAATATTTGTAATTATTTGTTTATCAAAAATGTATTTTAGAAGCTATGGAAATGGCTTTGTAACCCCTTCCAGTCTCATTGGCATCAATAATTTATCTTCTGAGGTCCTTGAATAGTTGTTACTTGTATTATTATAATCTTGTAGGTTATACACAGATGGAATATGCTCAACTGTGCTGCTCATTATATATTAACAAAGGAATGCAGTTTGGCTATTCCTTATATATGTTTTTAACATCTGGTTCTCATCATGCTATGAGTTCTCAGACCAAAAACAGCCATATACAGTGGGGAGAACAAGTATTTGATACACTGCTGCTTTTGCAGGTTTTCCTACTTACAAAGCATGTAGAGGTCTGTACTTTTTCTCATAGGTACACTGTGAGATACGGAAAATCACATTGTATGATTTTTTAATAATTAATTTGCATTCTATTGCATGACATAAGTGTTTGATACATCAGAAAAGCAGAACTTAATATTTGGTACAGAAACCTTTGTTTGCAATTACAAAGATCATACGTTTCCTGTAGTTCTTGACCAGGTTTGCACACACTGCAGCAGGGATTTTGGCCCACTCCTCCATATAGACCTCCAGATCCTTAAGGTTTCAGGGCTGTCGCTGGGCTATACAGACTTTCAGCTCCCTCCAAAGATTTTCTATTTTAATTGCATTAATGGCAAGGTGGCAAAGGTCATGTATATCAATGGATGTGGTTGGACTTTGGCCCATGTCATGTGCCCGAATATGTACAAAAAAACTACTTTCCAGGGGTGGTATTTAATTGTTTATGTGACTGTCTGTCATTGTCTTTTAAATAGTCAACGTAATGGTCATGTTGATGTAACATGATGGAGAAATAACAGTAGCTTTGCCCAGACATCTAATCCCCTGATTCTTCCATAAATTTTCTGTTGCCAGGTCTCATTCCCTCACCTCCACTGTTCTACTTAGAGCCTGGAATGCTCCCAACCCATGCACCTGTGTCAACTAATGCCAGCACAAAGCTGCCAACTATGCCATCTTTGACTGACTCCCGTTCTTTATAATTCCTGCTAGGGATGCACAATATATATTGACTCAATTATGCTATCACAATATTACCTTGCGCAATATCACATTGAAAATGTAGCAAAATTCAGTTTATTTTTTGGGGTTGTTGCTTACATGTGTTTGATTTAGAGCCCGCTAAAATATATTGAAATATAAAATATATTGAACGTGTCGTTTACCTGCTCTGCTCATCTCTCCTGGAATTCAACATGTTCACTGCCGTGTAATTTAACATGTGAAACCTTTGAACACTATATGTTTTTTGGATGTTTTCACTATTTTGATATTTATGTAATAGGTATCATATAGTGTTTTTTGGCTCAAACATCAGCACAATCTCAGCGACACTTAGAAAGACATCAGAACAGCTTTCATAGACCCTGAAATTACTGTTATATGAGTAAACATGCAAAAAAAAATTGGTTTGTCTTTACTGTTTTCTAAATTCATCCAAGGGACGCAAAAAGAGGGGGTGGGGGTCGCATGTGGCCCATGGGCCACCAGTTGCCCATGCCTGGCATAAGTTTAGCCGGCTAAGAAGAGCAAATGTCTCTTACTGAGTGAGTGACTGACTCCCCTTGTTAAATAGCGTAGCGGTTAGCGAAGCAGACTTATAAACTATAGGTCTCATGTTCACATCTCCTCACAGGCTAGGCATTATGAATTATTGATAGACAAACACAGTTGCTGGCTAAAACAAATAGTAGTTATGTTATAGTAAGCATTAACTAAAATTGTACACGGTTATATTGCAACTTTTTCTTGCATGGAAAATTCATCTTCAGGCTCGCTAGCAATTGCTCAATTCTTATGAATATTCCAAGAAAGATAGTAGATACTAGTAAGCCTATTATTGGCTAATAAGCTGTTAAAAAGGCCAGTGGCAAAAACCATACATTTCATAGACGCTATGATGGAGACATTTTATACAAAACGTTAGGCAGTTTAACACAATGCTCAATGGTGTCTACCAACTGCTGAGATGTGTAATGCCATAGTGTAGTGGTTAAAGACAGTGCCTCTCATTTGAAAGACCTAAGTTCAAATCTACTGAAAGCAACAAAATGTATTAATTTTATTTGTGGGCCACAATGAAACTTTCTGTTTATACAATATTGCGACTTTCTGGTAGGTTCCACGATTCACTCATCTTTTCACTGGATGAAAAAGTTAGTTATCGTCACCTTTATTGATCATTATTGTATCAATGAGTTAACTGTATAAATATCATTCACGAATGGCCAATTAGCTGTTGAAACAACCACGGGCAAAAGAAGATTTGTTTAGGGTAGATGAAAGATGCTATTCTGACCCCCGTCAAATGTACAGCTTAGTGGTGTAGTGGTTCACAACACAGCCTTTCATGTGGTTCTTGAGAGGGCAACACTTTCTATTGTGGGCTGGCTGAACTAGGCTTGCCTGGTTTCTTGTTATGTTTTTCAAATGATTTTGCTTTTAGTGTTGATTAGGTACCATGTCTAAAAAGCCAATATCTGTGCCCTGGCTCTGTTTGAGAGTAGACAAGCATTCCTCAACTGTAAAGACCAAAAATGGGGGGCATATCCCCCAAAAAAATGTATTGTCATTGAACAGTGCAAGTACAGTACAACGAAATGCAGTTAGCATCTAACCGGATGTGCAAATAGAAGTGGGCAGAGAATGTACGTCTTAAGTATAATATATGCAATGAAGGCAACTTCAACTGCAAATGGTAGATTTACATATGTTTAAGAATATCAAAATTAATATAGATATTGCAATATTTATGATTAATATCACAATATCACATTTTATCAATATTGTGCAACCCTAATTCCAGGCAGGCATGCCAGAACAATGCAATCCAGCGGTTCCCAATCTGACCTACTCTAATGTCGTGTTGATTGACAGTTGCTAATTGAAAATCAAGCTGAAGCTTGACAAAGTCTGTCTGATCACACTGTTTATTTATTTTTCTTTACCAAAAAATACACACACAATCCATTTTAATTAAAGATTTAAGCATAATTTAATACAGGAATTGATCGGTTACCATCATGATGGCACTCTAAAATGTTCACTGTGCTTATTTGACCCGTTTATAATTTAGAGTACTGTCCCTGCTCTTGCAAAAGAAGGGTCACCAACCGATAAAAATATGCTGTTTCTTGCTTCTTTGCACCATGCACCCTGTTTTGAATGCCTTAAGATCAAATCTCTCTATTCCTGGCTAATACATCTGGGACTGATATGCCCTCCAAAACACATAATACACATAGCATAGTCGTCGGTCTTTTGTTATAAATTACAGGACTAGGATGTCCTGCTGTGTTGCCCATTAAAAACTATTGGACCGCATCAAAATAACTTTTAAATGTTCAATTTTGAAGGACAGAAAATATAAATACTCAAAATGGTAAATCATCAACTACCCTTCACTTTTGTGTAGTGCTTTGAGTCCTTGCCTGTCCAGAACTATTATATGCCCTTCGGCTGTCTACTGCTTGTTGTCAATAAGCAGATCTCTATAGGAATCAATAATGCTTTCATCTTGGTTTTCATGAAGGACCTACAGCGCCATGAAAAAGTATTTGCCACCTGTCTGGTTTTTACATGTTTGCATATTTTTGCACTATATGTAATCAAACCAAAACCTAATATTATATGAAAGGACCCAGATTTAAAATAGACAAAAATAGGTACTGATTTTATTTATTTATTAAAGAAAATTATGCTAACCCAATGCCCTTTATTAGAAAGCAATCATCAAGAGGAAGCAAGTTGGCTTAATGGATATGACATCTGACTGCTGTCTGAAAGGTGCCTGGTATTATTTTGCCATAAGCAAGACAGTTAGCCCTTAGAGCTCCTCCTCCCTTTGTAACATGCTTTCCAGGTCATAGCTGTAAATAAGAAATAGCTCTCAAATCAAGACTTAGATTCAGCCCTTTAATTCAAAACTTGGTCATGCGACTGTTAACCCAGTAGTGACTGGAAAAATCTCTTCCTGTAATTATTGATCAGTCTTTCACAGCACCTTGGAGGAATTTTGTCCCACTTTGTGCTGAACTGCTTTAACGCGGTAGCATTTGTTTTTTATAATGGACTTCTTGTGACAAGTACTGTTGGAAATCCCAAAGGGATTTTGACTAGGCTTTTCCCAAGCGTTACGTTTCTTGTCCTGCAACCATTACAATGTAGACTCCTGAGTTTAAAATCTTTGCCTTAATGCATGACCCAGCTCTTTCGCTCACAGAACATTTTGACATTGCTGCTGTCATACTTAACCGTTAGTATGACGTTTGTACAGTGGAATTACATTTTTGGTTTGAGACAGACAAAATCTAATTCCCAGACACTGGGAATGTTGTGGGGGATTACAGCAATGTGACCAGGACACTGCCATGTGTGACATATGGCTGTTGTATTCATTTATAAATAACATGGACATTTTAGAATGTTTTTGATGCATGTCAGTCACAAGTGTGGAAACTGGGTAAAAAAAGCATTACCTACATACTATTAGAATTATTGAGACAGACTCGGTGTTGTCATTAGCTAGCAACAAATGTTAGCTTGCTTAAATTCAGAGGACAGTCCAGCAATCTTACTTTAACCAGTCAGCTAACTTCTTATTGGGATAGCTAGATTTTTAAAGGTGTTGGGAATTTTAGTTTTGAGGAAGGTCATTATCTTGCAAGCTCAGATATGTCATTTGTTAAGTATGTTGCTGAAAAGCAGGGAATTATTCTTTCCTGGTTGTAAGGCACTGGGTAGGTGTTTGAGACCACACACCACCAGTCATGCCTCTATTTGGAGCCCTGCCTCTCAGAGTTGTTATTCATTAAAATTAAATGATGACAAAAATGTTAATTAGTAAAGTCTCTCCCACAAGGGTAACTTCGAATGGTAGGTGTTCTAGGCATGATGCATGCAATAGCCTGGGGATGAGGTTAAGCCAAGCATTACTGGGAACATGTTAGACAAAAAGTTCTACTTTTCTGTCTATAGCACATTGTTTCAAAACTCTAAAGAATCCTCAAGGCACTTTTTAACAAAATCAAAATGAACTTTTACTGTATCTTTCTCAGCAGTGGTTTACACCATGCCATGAATGCCATAAAGGACATTTTTACCCAGTCTCTTTCTGATGGTCGTGAATACTTAACTAAGCTGATGAGAGGCCGGCTGATCCCTGAATGTTATTCTAGGGTACAGACATCAAGCTGTTTCCATGGAGGGACAAGTGTCTGTAGGTTATCGCTCTTATCTTGTACTTGATTTAATAATTAGGCCACTAATTGGTTAGGTTCAACCCTCACCTGGTTGTTTTGGTCTGAAATGAGAACCAATTTAAAGGAAAAAACTAAAACCAGCATACACTAGGCCCTCCGTGGAATAAGTTTGACACTTATTCTAAGGGTTGTTTGTGACATCAGGGATAATTTTACACCTTGCTCTTGGAGAGTTTTATATGACTGCCTATCCTGGGAAGATCCACTACTGTCCCAAACGTTCTCCATTTGGACAATATGGCTCTGACTGTGGTTTGGTGGAGCAAGAAATCTTGGCTATGTAACTATTTCCAAGTTGTTATTTATCAAAACAACTGTTTTCTAAAGGTGTCCAAGATTTATTTTGATTGTGGCATGATGTACCTTTGGAACCTCAAAAAATGTGGCTACGCTCCCAACCACACCCTCCTTGAGGTTTATGTGGAAAGACCAGGCGGGGCAGAGACTGGGAAGTGTCCCAGTTGATTATCTGTTAAACCCTCATCCACAGCCACCCACAGCAATATCCCCTCAGCTTATATTACTAAAAAGTCACTCATTGTCTCAGGGGTTTTAGTGAGGAGTAATTACTTCCTCACTAAGAACTCCTGGCAGAGATGACAGATCAATACTCCATTTTCTTTCACTAAATTTTCCTCTATTTCAATGTCCTTCTTTTAGAAACTTAAGTTAGTTCTCCCCAACCCAGGACAGAAAATATGCATCTTGTTAATGAACATACATTTTCTCTTTATCATTTCCATTCCCAATCAGCCTGAATAAACATCTTGTTTTTTATTATATTCTTCCCCCCTTTTCATCTAACTTCTGCATTGATGAAACCAAAACGTCGCATTTTTCTAGAGGCCTACCAGAGTTCTGTCCCAGGAAAAAAAGAACAAACTTACCCTCCTAAAAGTTTGACACAATGCTCTCATCTGATTTTATCTTGTTCCCAGGTTTTTACTACTAGGAGAAATCTACTGTGGCTAGGTGCTAATAGAAAGGTACAGCCAGGCCCTTCTTGTAAAAAGTAATGAACTTTCACTGATGTTATCTGTGAACAGGACTAGGGGAAGAAAATCAACTGACAATTCAGTAAAAGCTTTAAATCAAATTTGATATTGTCATATTACACTGGCCTGCTCAAATAGGCCCAAACACAGACGGGAAACTATAGGCTTTAAGAACCCCACACAGGCAATGCTATGTGTAAAACATGGTTACCATTTCTCATATGTACCTTTGCCATTTTTCAAAGCAATTTATGATTTCTGAGGTGTATATTTTTTTGCACTCCTTCAGCCCTACCGTGAGTGAAAAAGTATTTCATCCCTGCTGATTTTGTACGTTTGCCCACTGACAAAGAAAAGATCAGTCTATAATTTTAATGGTAGGTCTTTTTAACAGTGAGAGACAGAATAACCACAAAGAAATCCAGAAAAACGCAGGTCGAAAACATTTATTTGCATTTTAATGAGGGAAATAAGTATTCAACGCCTCTGCAAAACATGACTTAGTACTTGGTGACAAAACCCTGGTTGGCAATCATACATTTATTGTAGTTGTCCACCAGGATTGCACACACCTCAGGCTCTTTGCAAATCTTCTCCAAGTCATTAATGTTTCGAGGCTGACGTTTGTTAACTCAAACCTTCAGGTCCCTCCACAGATTTTTTATGTGATTAAGGTCTGGAGACTGGCTAGGCCACTACAGGACCTTAATGTGCTTTTTCTTGAGCCACTCCTTTGTTGCCTTGATCATGTGTTTTGTGTCATTGTCGTGCTGGAATACCCATCCATTTTCAATACCCTGGCTGAGGGAAGGAGGTTTTCAACCAAGAATTGACGGTACATGGCCCCCGTCCATCGTCCCTTTTGATGCAGTGAAGTTGTCCTGTCCCCTTAGCAGAAAAACAACCCAAAGCATAATGTTTCCACCTCCATGTTTGACAGTGGGGATGATGTTCTTGGGGTCATAGGCAGCACTCCTCCTCCTCCACGGCGAGTTGAGTTGATGCCAAGGAGATCGATTTTGGTCTTATCTGACCACAATACTTTCACCCAGTTCTCCTCTGAATCATTCAGATTTTCATTGGAAATCTTCGGAAAGATTTCTGGCTACCAGGTGCCCCTAATCTCTGCTATTTACCTGTATAAAAGACACCTGGGAGCCAGAAATCTGACTGTGAGGGGATCAAATACTTATTTCCTTCATTAAAATGCAAATCAATTTATAAATTGTTTTACATGCCTTTTTCTGGATGTTTTGGTTATTCTGTCTCTCACTGTTCAAATAAACCCACCATTAAAATTATAGACTGATCACTTTGTCAGTGGGCAAACAAAATCAGCAGAATACTTTTTTCTCTAACTGTATGTAAGTGTTAATCCAGTACATAACAAAGCTTTTCTATACGGCTTTGCGCCCCAGCTCACAGAATTTCGCTCACCGCAACAACATCTAACTGATAACACCGGTGTCTCTAGCCTCTTTCTTTTACTGGTAGAGAAATAAAAACAACACCCATTCCCCCTTCACTGCTAAATTATCTGCCTCGTTCTTTCTCTGTTTAACTATCAATGCCAAATTTATCAAGGAGGTTGACTATAATGAATTATGGGAATTGTCTTCAATGATACTCGTGTCTATATTTACTTTCACATTTAACTTGTGTTAACACAAGAAGACATTTCTTTCCTAATAGAAATGTCCTTCCTATTTCCTTGTCAGTGCATTTTATCTACTACCAGCTCAAAGCAGGCCACGTTGTCATTTTATTCTTTATTATGTTTGAGAGACAAGGTAGTCTTCCTTTCACAATAATCACCTGTATGACATGTCTGTCATTATCATACCAATTATTCTTTGGATTTTTCCATTCCCCAATGGAGAATAATTAGTACCTTGTAACATTGTTACCGGATAGGCACTACTTATTTTGTAGAGCCAACGAACATATGTATATTTGACTCTGCACTGACAATTCTACCTAGCAACAAGGTTCATATTTTGCAGTCTCCGGCACATTTTAACACTCAATACTGTCTTTCACCAATGATACTCTTTGACATCTTGATTATTTTCCTCTGAACTATGTGAGACTCTCTGCCGGACTCACTTGCCAGTCTCTGAACTCATACCTCAACTGCCCACAAGATGTAATAATACGTGAGTGTGCTAGTTCAGCTATTCATCACGTGAGAATGGAGACAGGCCAGTGTTGGGGTTGTTAAAAAAATGTAAGGCATAATACAGTAGAAACAAATTGCTTGTTTTTCTGACTCCTCAGGAAAAGTACATTTGTTACTTTACTTACTTACAGGTACTGGTCATATAATTAGAATATCATCAAAAAGTTGATTTATTTCAGTAATTCCAATCAAAAAGTGAAACTTGCATAATGTATACAATTCAGTCAGTTATAATCATCAAAATTAAAAGGAATGAACACTTGAAGTATATCAGTCTGTGTTGAATGACTGTTTACATTATACAAGTATCACTTTTTGAATGGAATTACTGAAATAAATCAACTTTTTGATGATATGCTAATTATGTGACCAGCACCTGTAGATTACTTTTGTGTAAAAGTAATCTACAGGCTGAATATGCTAAACCATGTTTTTTAATAAATCTAATTTTATAGCCGGTATCATGAAACAAGTATCTGGTCTGATGAGACCAAAATCTAACGATTAGGTATGAAAGTCAAGGGCTAAGCCAATGTACTTGTAGGAGCCATTTATAATGTTTTGTATTACTTTTATTGTTATACTTATTTTCCCCCTTATATCCATGAACATACCTTCGAATTTGGCACCTGTCTGACCCACCCTCTTTGATTCGGGCTACTGATTATATGAGATGACAAATGAGATGGCGGGGAGATCTAGTGTGCCGGGGAGCATGAAGAGTTTTCAAACAAACAGACATACATACGGAAATCTACACACTCAGACTTTCAGACCCCTACAGTAGATATTGTAGGTTGCATGCGTGTGCATACCCTTAAACTAATACTTTGTTGAAGCACCTTTTAATTTTATTACAGCACTCTGTCTTTTTGAGTAGGAGTCTACTAGCACTGCACATCTTGACATGGCAAAATTTGCCCGCTCTTCTTTGCAAAAGCGCTCCAAATCTGTCAGATTGCGAAGACCTCTCCTGTGCACAGCCCTCTTCAGATGACATCACAGATGTTCAATTGGTTTCAGGTCTGGGCTCTGGCTTGGCAATTCCAAAAAGTTAATCTTCCTCTGGTGATGCCATGCTTTTGTGGATTTGGATGTGTGTTTTCGGGTTGTTGTCGTCCTGAAAGGGGAACTTCCTCTGCATTTTCAGTTTTCTTACAGACGGCTGAAGGTTTTGTGCAAAAATTGCCTGGTATTCGGAACTGTTCTTAATTCCAGTCACCCTTACTTATGCCCTGGTTCCAGCTGAAGAAAAACAGCCCCAAAGCATGATGCTGCCACCACTGAGCTTCACTGTGGGTATGATGTTCTTTGAGTGATGTGCAGTGGTGTTTTTGCACAAAACATACCTTTTGGAAATATGGCCAAAATTTTCAACCTTGGTTTCATCAGACCCTAACACAGTTTGAGATGCAACTAAGAAAATGTCAGGAAAATCCTACTAATAAAGTTGAGGTTGATTTGTAATTTATCACAGTCACTTTAAAAGATGGCAGGTGTTTAATGACTTCTATTTAACATGAGTTTGAATGTGATTGGTTATATCTGAACACAGCCACATCCCCAGTTATAAGAGGGTGTGCATACTTATGCAACCAGGTTATTGTAATGTTTCTATTTTTCATTTCTCCCTCTCAAAGATGTATATTTGTGTTTCAATTGAATTGTTCACATAGGTCACATTAAAGGTGGAAAAAGTTCTGACATAATTTCTCTTTGTCTCATTCTTTTTCATTACAAAAACCTGGCATTCTAACAGGGGTGTGTAGACTTTTTATATCCACCGTATGAGAAATTTATGTTTTTACTGTTGAAAGTGAAACAAATAGACAAAAACTTACATTTGGATTCCTCCTTTTTGTTTGGAATGTATGCATTGGAACTACCCCCTGAACACTTGTACGTGGCATGGAACAGATGTATGTTTTGCCACTATTTTAGAGTTGAAAACTCTGCACTGGATTTCGTGTATGAAACTGTTTGCAACCCTCTAAATAAATTAAAGGGCTACACATTGCACTGTGAAAAATCTACTATGCTATGGAGCCACAGGCTTCATGAATGAACATCCTAGCCCTAAATATTGAAATAAAGTGTTGATTAAAAGAGACTGTCAAGCCGATTCCTGTGCAAATAAATATACTTTTGGTTGTGTGTGGATAATGTGAGGAATACCGATTGGATTTGCTTGTGATAATAAGAGCAGGTGAAAGATTTACAGCATGTGAATTGCTACAATACATTAGTGTGTCTGATCAACGTGACTGTAATGCCTGAAACACTGTTGAGTTTTGGACATTGGAGACGTTTATGTATCATTGTGAAACTTATGTTCAGCCTGCCATGGCTAATGAAAATGAATCAGCACTTCTTGGAAGCACAAATGATAACATCATGACTGAAGAAGACTTGACAAAGCTGATTGGCTCACAAAGAGATAAGCTTGGTGCACTGACATAGAATATGAATTAAATCACCGCTGTCATTGAAAAACAATGCTAACTCAAACTCTCAAGGAATTCAGGGAACTTCAAAATTCCATGCAAAAGCTTCTGCCTGAGGAGAAAATGTGGTATGACATTGTGGATTGGTTATGTGGCAACAATTGTGAGATTTGTTACATTCCTCAAAGATGTACATGAATGGAAATGGGAAGTTTTACTGTGTCGTATCAGGATTTGAAACCTGAAGACAGCATTTCATGTGTTTCACAAGGATCAAAGGGTTCTGCCAGGACCAGAGCGTACATAAAACCTACATGAAAGTCAAAGCAGAGAAGGCAGCTTTAGTGGATCGTGCAGAAAGACTCAAAAACATCAGCTTCAAAAAGAAGAAGCTGAGCTAAAATCTGAGCTGCAAGCTAAAAGGAAACACATGGAATTGGAAAATGAAATTGCAGAATCCACTGCCAAGTTAAAGGTATGGGATGAATTCAGAGACCACAGAGTTTCATCAGAAGTCAGGATAAAGACACAAACTGACAGCATGAAAGCTTATGCAGAGGCAATCTCTAGGGCTCCAAGAACTTTGGAAAGGTTCAGTCCCTCAACTCCTGGAGAACTGTCGCAACAGATCTTCAAACAAACTAGGATGGCACAAACCAGAAATTATTATAGTCTTGGTGCATATCCAAAAAGTGGTCACCAGCAGAAGATAACAAGGCCAATAGATGGCACCACACACACTGAAACTGGTGATGACAATGGCAATCAAAGAACTAATACTAATGAGAGTAATCAAACAATGCTTTTTAATGTCCTACGGATGCAAGAAGAGGTGACTGATATTTTTATGAAACAACAACAACCCTCACTATTTCCTGTAAGAGAGATACCAGTTTTCAGGGGATCCCTTGCTTTACCGATACTTCATCAGACCTTTTGATAATGACTTTGACAACAAAGCTGACAAGCACCAAGACAAACTGTAATACTTAGAATAGTATACCAGTGCACAGTTGAGGGACCTTATTCACAGATGTTTACATATTGAAACTGTAGAACAAGAACTCATCATATGAAGGTCCTCAGACCAAAACATTGTTCTCATTACATTTTTTGATATTGCACGTTATATGGACAGTGTGCATGAGTTCTTGTTCAAATTTTTGGGGACCTTTGGTTTTCTCCAATGCACTGGTCGATTTGCAGGTGTGCAATGGACACTGCAAGGCATATGGAGGCCCCTAAAGTGACATTTTGGTAATGGTATATGAATCACTGTGGCACGGCCTACATGGACAAAACTCTGGACTGGTCCTTAATCAATGTTGAAGATGGTTTCTGTATGCTTAAGCATTGTTTCTGAGAGGCTGTCTTAATGCAATGCAAGATATCCAGTACATGACAGAGATGAACACACCATCCAACATGAGATTTCCTAAAAGCCATGTCTATTCTGCTCTGGAGATCACACAGTGGAGTCCTTTGGAAAGATGACAAGACCACACAGAAAAATCTGAATTTCTCAAAAAAAAATGTTTATGTTTTGGATGTTTGACAATTGAGTTGAGATGGCCATAGGACTGATATGTGAAAAATGTCAAAGAAAGCACCCAGTTCGCTTTACAAAACGATGGATGAGTATTCTCCCAGAGTGATAACGTTGGTTGTTTGAAGGGAAAAAAATACAGATATTCTTCTAAAAACAATTGAACAGGAAAAACCTGTTAGCAGCTACAGGATTGCTGGACTAGAGTTATGCAGTCTTAAGGAAAGCACATTCATACAGTTGTCAGACGTTTATACACAAAGAGAGAATCCTGTCACCAAAGAAAACATTCCTTCACAGCTGGATATCTCAGATTGGCCATATCTCAGCCAAGTTGACTAGCAACAATGCAGATGTTGGATTGCTTATAGGCTGGAATGCTTACATGCATTGGAACCGTGGACCATCATCAACAGTCAATGTTATGGTCCATATGTGGTAAAGACTCCTAGGATGGGTAGTCAATGGACCACTAAACAGCAGAGCCAGTAAAGACGAACACGGAAGACTACGCTCTACTGCAAATAGGATCTCTTTAGTAAACATTAAAGAGTTTCTAGTCAATCAATACTATCAAGACTTCTCAGAGCATTGTCTAAGAAAGAAAATGGTTCGACAGCGGGGTTTTTGCACAGCGCTCCTGTCAATCCACCTGGCGTATGTTCACTCTCTGGCCAACAAACTGGATGAACTGTGGCTTCTCATCAGAACTAACTTGGACCTCCACAGACCTGCTGCCCTCTGTTTCACCAAATCCTGTCTCTCCGAGCACATCCTGGACACAAACTTCACAGCCAATGACTCCTCATCGGTGTGGAACGGCCTGCAGGTACTCACCAACTACAGGAGACCATTCCCCCACACTGCTGGATCTCAACGACTGGCTGACGAGCTGAATGTTTTTTATTGAAGGTTTGAGTCACACCTCTCCCCCACTCCAGCACCATCTTCAAACAGTCACCTTCCCCCATTGCCACCCTGTCACCTCCACTCACCCCCACCTGCATTAACAATCTGTGAAGAGGGTGTATGGCAGCTCTTTCAGAGGCAAAAGTCCATGAAGGCTCCTGGCCCAGACGGTGTGTCACCATCCTGCCTGGAAGTTTGTGCTGAACAACTGGCCCCCATCTTTACACAGATCTTCTACAGATCTATGAGGCTGTGTGAAATTTCCCTGTGCTTCAAATGCTCCACAATTATCCTGGTCCCCAATAAACCCTCCATCACTGGATTGAATGACTACAGATCTTTCGCCCTCATATCGGTGGTCATGAAATGCTTTGAAAGATTAGTGTTGGCCCACCTGAAGGACATCACAGGCCCCTTGCTAGACCACTTGCAGTTTGCCTCCACAGGTCTGTGGATGATGCTGTCAACATGGGGCTGCGCTACTTCCTGAAACACCTTGACTCTCCAGGGACATATCCTGTTTGTGGACTTCAGCTCGGCTTTCAACACCATCATCCCAGACATCCTCCATACCCAACTCATCCAGCTCACTGTGCCAGCCTCCACCTGTCTGTGGATCACAAACTTCCTGAACAACAGGAGTAAGTAGGTGAGGCTGGGGAACCCAAACAATCAGTACCAGCACCCCCCAGGGTTGCGTGCTCTCCCTACAGCTCTTCTCCGTCTATACAAATGACTGCACCTCAAGAGACCCATCTGTCAAACTACTGAAGTTTGCAGATGACACAACGGTCAGCAGCCTCATTTGGGACGATGACGAGTCTGTCTACAGACAGAAGGTTGAACAGCTAGTCCTCTGGTGTGGTAAGAACAACCTGCTCAATTTTGTGGAGATGACTTTGGACTTCAAGAGGAGCCCCGAGACTCTTCCCCCATCAACATTCTCAACAACCCTGTATCTGTAGTGGAATCCTTCAGGTTTCTGGGATCCACTATCTTAAAGGGTCTAAAGTGGGTGCCCAACACAGATGCCATCATTACAAAAGCCCAGCAGAGGATGTACTTCCAGCACCAGCTGAAGAAGCTTAACCTGTCCAAGGAGCTACTGATCCACTTTTATACAGCTCTCACCCAGTCTGTTCTCTGCAAGCCCATCACTGTTTGGTTTGGATATGCCACAAAACTGGAAAGGAACAGACTTCAACGGACAGTCAGAACTGCAGAAAAGATCATTGGTTCCAACCTGCCCTCCAACCAGAGTCAGTATAAGGGCAGGAAACATCACTGCAGATCCATCACACCTTGGATACAACCTGTTCCAGCTCCTTCCATCTGGTAGGCGCTAAAGAGCACTGTATGCCAAAAGGACCAGACATAGGAACTGTTTCTATCCACAAGATAGTCAACGTCAGACATTTAGTGCCTGGCACAATCCCTGTACAACCACCCAGTAACTCTGACGCTATCATCCACCTGTCTACTACTTATTTTTTTTAATTTAAATGTTTTGTCATCCTGCAATTTAGTGTTGTTCATACTGTATATATACTGTATATATCATTTCCACCTACCTCATGTACATCACTGAAGTACATCTGAAGTTGAACTGAACTGAAGTTCATCACTATTGTTGTTTGCTCCCTGGGGTTTAAGGCCGGGTGTTTTGTGAAAGCACTTTGTGACAACTGCTGATGTAAAAAGGGCTTTATAAAATAAATTTGATTGATTGATTGATTGATAGATCACACCTGCACTAAAAATGATTTATTCATTCCAGCATTGATTGCACTCTATATATAGATCACATCCACTGTCATTATGTAAATAGTAATACCTGCACAATAATATTTATTGCACTGCTATCTCACCAGTCTTACTGTTGTTGTTTGTGTCACGTCCTGGCTATGCCCCTAGCCATCTTTGTGCTGGCTGGGGCCATAGTCAGGACGTGGCCAATAGAGGTGGCTCTAGCCACCTCTATGCACTTGGGTCTCCCCAATTGGAGGCAGGTGTTGTGTATTGCCTAGCCACCTCTATGCACTTGGGTCTCCCCAATTGGAGGCAGGTGTTGTGTATTGCCTCCAATTGGGGAACCTATTTAAGTTTACTGTTTGTTCACATGGGTGTGGTTTATTTTGGTTAGCAGCCGTAGGCTACACAACCCGGTCATTGTCTGTTTTGAGTTGTAAGTTTGTTTCTTTTGTTCATCCTTCCATTAAAACATGGATTATTTCCAAAACAGCCGTTCTGCCTCTGCTTTTCTGTTCACATACCCCGGACACTATGACAGAATAAACCACCACAAGGACCAAGCAAGACGGAAGGCCAAAAGGCAGCCCCAAGATTTTTTTTGGGGGGTGCTAGATGGGTGCATGCAGGACGCCCTGCAAATGACCTGCAGGGTGTGGGAGCGCGCTCGGGAACTTCTGGCCCAGAAGCGGCAGCCAGCGCCCCGCTCTGCCCAGAAGCGCCAGTCAG
>JACXGJ010003838.1:0-50271 GCA_016801105.1 Esox niger | reverse complement strand
TAACTGGCTCTCTTTTTGGGACTCGCCCAGAAATAGGGTCAGGCCTGACCTGCTGAAGAGCGACGGACTTCATCCTAGCTGGAGTGGTGCTCTTCTTTTATCTAGGAACATTGACAGGAGTCTCACTCCTCTAGCCTCACCATGAGATAGGGTGCAGGACAGGCTGCAGGCTGTTAGCCAGCCTGCTAGTATAGTGGAGTCTGTCGATAGCATAGCCAGGGTAATTAGTACAGCGTTGCCTATTGCGATTGTGACCCGTCCCAAGCTGAGAAACGTTAAACAAGGAAGTGCTAACAATAGCAACCTTATTAAGATAAAACCTTCCTCCATCCCGGTTACAAATAAAAATGACTATATCACCTCGCATCTCAAAATGGGGCTCCTAAATGTTAAGTCCCTTGCTCCAAAGGCAACTTCAGTAAATGAATTGATCTCTGACCATAAACTTGATGTTATTGGATTATGTGAAACATGGCTGAAGCCTGATGAATTTACTGCCCTAAATGAGGCCTCTCCTCTTGGCTATATTAGTGATCATGTCCCCCGTGCATCCCGAAAAGGAGGGGGTGTTGCTAATATCTATGACAGTAGACAGTAAATATAAATGTACTCTTAAACACATCTCTGGTTTTCATTCTTTTGAAGTTTTGCTCATGAAAGTTAACCTGGCTAATAAATCGTTTTACATAGCCACTATTCACAGGCCTTCCAGGCCATATACAATGTTCCTCAATGAGTTTCCAGAATTCTTGTCTAACCTTGTAGTCATGGCAGATAATAATAATTTTGGGCGATTTCAACATTCATATGGAAAAGTCGAACGACCCTCTTCAAAAAGCCTTTGAAGCTATAATTGACTCAATGGGTTTTATCCAACATGTCTCCGGTCCAACACATAGCCACAATCATACCTTAGATTTAGTCTTGTCAAGAGAAATCGATATTTTCGATCAAATTATTTCCCCCGTAAATCCTGGAATATCGGACTACTGTCTTATCACATTAACCGTAAAAACAAGAAGCCCACTCACTCCTCAAAAAATGAGCTTCAAAAGCCGCACTATAAATTCTCGGACTACAAATAGATTTGTTGATATTCTTTCAAGCTTGCTCATCAGTGACAAAGAAAATAAATCTGCAAACGATCTAATCCACGATCTTAACTCAACATTGCGAAATACCATAGATAAGGTTGCACCACTAAAAACAAAAGAATTACGCAACAAGAAACTTGCTCCCTGGTACACAGAAAGTACTAGAGCACTAAAGCTCCAGAAAATTGGAGCGAAAGTGGCGCCCCACCAATTTGGAAGTATTCGGACTAGCCTGGATAGACAGCACACTTAAATACCGAAAAGCAGTCACATCTGCACGATCAGCGTACTTCTCCAACCTGATTGAGGTGAACAAAAACAGTCAAAAATGTATCTTTGATACAGTTGCAAAGTTAACTAAAAAACAACACCCAATAAGTGAAGTGGGTTTTCACTTTAGCTGTAATGAATACATGAACTTTTTTGATGAAAAAATCATCACCATTAGAAAATCGAAATAACTGACTCCTCGAGTAATTACAGTCCCCAAAATCTCAGTTGTCCTGAGAATGTCCTTCCTAATCAGGTGTCCATGGGGACTTTACAACTTTTTGATCCCGTATCGCTTGACACATTCACTAAATTTGTTATGAGTTCCAAACCAACAAATTGTCAGCTAGACCAAATTCCAACTAAATTACTCAAGGAGCTATTTTCGGTGCTAGGTCAGCCAATGTTGAACATAATAAACTGTTCTCTTTCCACTGGATGTGTACCAAACTCACTAAAGATAGCTGAAATTAAGCCTCTTTTAAAAAAATCCAATTTGGATCCTGACACTTTAAACAACTATAGACCAATATCAAACCTCCCATTCCTCTCAAAATCTTAGAAAAATGTGTCTCCCAACAACTGAATGCCTTCCTGAAGACAAATAACACTTATGAAATGCTCCAGTCTGGTTTCAGACCCCATCATAGTACTGAGACTGCACTAGTGAAGGTAACAAATGACCTCCTAATGGTCTCAGACAAAGGTTCTGCATCCGTCCTGATGCTTTTTGATCTTAGCGCTGCTTTTGACACTATTGATCACTCCCTTCTCTTAGAGAGACTGGAAACCCATATTGGGCTACGTGGAAATGTTCTAGCCTGGTTTAATTCTTATTTATCTGAAAGATATCAGTTCGTATGTGTGAATGGTACATCCTCGGACAAAACAAAAGTGTGTTTTGGTGTTCCTCAAGACTCGGTCCTGGGCCCTTTATTGTTCTCATTATATATGTTGCCTCTTGGAGATGTAATCCGAAATCACAATGTCAATTTTCACTGCTATGCTGATGACACACAGCTATATATTTCGATGAAGCATGGAGAAACCCCAAAATTAGCTACTCTGGACGCATGTGTTTCAGATATTAGGAAGTGGATGACAGAGAACTTCTTGCTTTTAAACTCAAGAAAAACAGAAATGCTTATTTTAGGACCCAAGAAACAAAGACTTTTACTGACAGATCTCAGTGTGAACCTCGATGGCTGCATGGTCGTATCCCAAAAAACTGTAAGAAATCTCGGCGTTACCCTTGACCCTGACCTCTCCTTTTATGAACATATAAAATACATCACAAGAGTTGCTTATTTTCATCTTCGAAACATTGCAAAAATCAGAAACTTTCTATCAAAAACTGATGCGGAAAAACGAATCCATGCTTTTGTTACATCAATACTAGATTACTGCAACGCTCTTTTTTCCGGTTACCCTGATAAATCAATAAATAAACTTCAACTAGTGCTTCACACTGCTGCTAGAATCCTAACTAGAACAAAAAAATTTGAAAAACATTACTCCGGTACTAGCCTCTTTACACTGGCTGCCTGTT
This sequence comes from Esox niger, assembly GCA_016801105.1. NCBI lineage: Eukaryota > Metazoa > Chordata > Actinopteri > Esociformes > Esocidae > Esox > Esox niger. The sequence goes on along the minus strand of JACXGJ010003838.1, from coordinate 47,358 downwards.
AGGGTTAGGGCTGATTTTATGGTTTTATTGTTAACCTATAAATCAATTCATGGACTTGCTCCTACTTATCTCACTGAAATGATCCAGCCATAGTGTAGTCTGGCCCAGGGGCGTGAAGGTGACCAGAAAGGCCTGATACTTTCCACCCTTGCTGTCTTGCCAGGCTGGTTCTCATCGCCACTGGGATGCCCTCCCTCCAATGCCATTCGGGGGCGGAGTCACTGGCTTGTAATTGTCCCTCAAGTTGCACACTAGTACATTGGGGAGTGCTCTGCTGGCAATACTCGACCCTCATTCAGGATGGCTGCGGTTGGTGGGTGTCCCTCTGGTTGATGCTTGGCAATGTGGGTGGATTGTTTTCTGCCTGTTGGGCCCCCTCCTCCGGATGTGGCCACAGTGTCACTGGAGCCCCCTGTCTCAGCCCCAACGTCATACGCTGCTATATTATTGTGCTCGGGGAGTAGGGTCAGTCAGTTCTCCTTCTCCACAATAACTCCCTGTAGATCTAGTGAATGCATTTTTCTAAATTTTCCCTGTTTTCTGTCTTCAACTTAGAAGGACACGAGGTCCTAACCCACACATGTGGAGTACCAGGCATGACACGTTCCGGGCCCTGTCCAAAGTCCTCCTGGTTGTGTTGCAGATCAAGATCACAGCTGCCACTGTCCTGACCCCCCTTTCTTCCCCATGTCTGTCGATGTCCTTGACCATCCGGTTATGACTCTGATCTAGGCTGAATTTGAATGGACGCTGGGATTAGCCCACATGCATTGAACTATTAAAACTTGGACTCTTAATATGTTCACCCGGCACAGCCAGAAGAGGACTGGTCACCCCTTGGAGCCTGGTTCCTCTCTAGGTTTCTTCCTAAATTTCGGCTTTCATAGGGAGTTTTTCCTAGCCACTGAAGTTCAACACTACTGTTGTTTGCTCCTTGGGGTTTAAGGTCGGGGGTTTTGTGAAAGCACTTTGTGACAACTGCTGATGTAAAAAGGGCTTTATAAAATACATTTGATTGATTGATTCTTCCTAGCAATATTCCCATTAATGTCATTTTGATGTGATGTTCTTCTCGTGGTTGAACCATGCATGGTAACCTGCAGAGACAGATGTGTGCAAATCTCCATCTTCATGCTATGCTCTCTATTTGTAAATATGCCTAGCAGCGTACAGTGAGCACAAATCTTTTTTTAGATGATTGTATAGCTTTCCTCAGACTGATGTGCTCTCACTACCCTCTTACTAATGTCCTCTAAGATCAAATTTCCTATTTACATAGTGTTTTTTGCATTCACCTGTACGTGTAACAAACTGACCAGGTTTCATGTCTCTGTTTATCTTTTTTTATAGCTCTCTCCTTTGATAGGTACATTTGGTACCCAATTTTTTTACCCACTTGATTCTACTAACCTACTTGATTTAACCAACTTACATTTGCGTCCAGTGCCCGTGCTCCTGCACTAACAAAAAAAGATGCTTCTTGCATGGTTTCCAAACAGCTAAATGTTTCTGTCAAATTACTCATGCAAAAATATGAAAACCTGCCAACTTAGTAGTAGACGTTCTCAAATCAAAAACGTCTTCTGTTCTGCTTGATAAATTTAATGACAGTAGGAAAGGTCTTTTTTATAGTCCAAACCAGTGAAAGGCTATTTCTACAACCAAGTAAGCCAGTTATCGCTGCTTTGAAACTTACATTTTGTAAGTAAAAAAACAAGAGATCAGGGGTTGACATGGTAAGATGGTGTCTCAACAGTTAAATTTACACCAGTATCAAAAAGAGTGTGAGGGTTAGAAACAAACAGACAAGAAAACCACATCCTGTTTATTAAGATCTGTGAGGAAAGACAAGACCAAGGCACAAATTGATTGCAAGGGCTTTTACTAAACAGTCTTAATAAAAACAGGCTCCAAAATAAAAGCCATAAACAGCAATGACACAATAAAACAATGACCAACATCCCACACAGGGAACTGGGGGACAGATAATGAGGGATAGACAAGATGCAGGTAAACTCAGTCAAAGAACAGAAACAGAACAAACAGAACCAAAATATATTGAACATTATAATGTAACAGTTGGCCTGTTAAAGGCCAACTGTTACAAATTATATGTTGTAAGATTCAAAACAACCCCATTTACAGAAAGGTTGGTACGCTGTGTAAAATGGAAATAAAAACAGAATGCAAACATTTGAAGATCAATGAAACTTTATTTTCAATAGAAAATAGTACAAACGTATCAAAAGTTGAAACTGAAAAATATATGGCCACTTCAAATTTCATGCCAGCAACACTTAAAAAAAACTGGGACAAGGGCACCCAAAAACTGGAAAAGTAGTGTAAAACAAATCAGCTGAGTCTGGTTTGGCCAGCCAGCGATTAGACACTATATTTCCCAAATCTATACCCTCATCGGATTCAGATCTGGGTCTCCCACATGACGAGGTGTTTAACCACCACACCAAAGAAATGCATATCTGAAGTGTCAGTACGGCATCTTGACCTTAGATCATTTTGTCACGCATTAACATCACGCTTACACTGAATATATCACTAGACACCATTAAGCACTGTGTTAAACTGACTAACGTTTCTTATTAAGTTTACCTCCACCACAAATAGCATCTATGAACTGTATGGCTTTTTCTCACTGGCCATTTTAACAGCTCATTATTATCATACTAGTATAGCATGCTAGTATCTACCAACTAAAACATGTGGATAGTCATGAGAATTGAGCAGTTGCTAGTGGGACTAAAGATCTTTTCTTAAAATCTTCTAAAATAACTATCAATATATAGGTGACAACAACTGAGATTTTGTCAAGTGAAAAGACAGGAGAATCATGAAATCCCGTACTATTTTACTGGCCAAGGGATTGTGATCCAGTCTTTATTACCCCAAAACGCATGCATGGATGTGTACTTTGAAATTCCACAATATATTGTTGCATTATAACTGTAAACAGTTTAATTTTTTGGCTTACTATAATGTAGCTAATGAAGATTGAAGCCAATTCTATCCTGACTCAAAAAGCATGCATGGGTGCGTACTTCAAAAATGCACCCGAAATAGTCACAATATAATCGTCAACAGTTTTATTTTAGGCTTAACACAGCTGCTGATTGTAGCCAGCAGGTTGTTATATAATTTAAAGATTCAGAAAATCCAGGGGAATCTTTGTACACAAGGTACAAGGAAAAAAAACAATATTGGATGGCCATGATCTTTGGGCCTTCTGCATCAAAAACGTACAACTATGTAATCACTGTCAGGGCTCAGGAAAACTTCCAAAACATTGTCTGAGAAAACAGTGCGTGAAAACTCTACCATGCAAAGAAACCAGATATAAACCAGATTCAGAACGCTGCCCCCTTCACTGGGCTCCTTTAAGATGGGCTGATATGAAGTGGAAAACTCTCCTGTGGTGTGACAAATCACAATTTGAAATTATTTTGGGGAATCATGGGGGCCGCGTCCTCTGAGCTAATAAAGAAAGCGACAAAATGGCATATTATCAGTGCACAGTTGAAAAGTCAATATCCGTGATGGAATCAGGGTGCATTAGTGCACAAGGCATGGGTGACATGCACGTCTGGAAGGCTCTATTAAGGCTGAACAACATAGGTTTTAGGGCAACATATGCTGCCCCCCAGACTAGTTATTAAGGGAAGGCCTTGCTAACAACCACAAATCAACACCAAACCACATTCTGCACGTATTACAACGTCATGGCTCTGTAGTAAAAGAGGCCGGGTGCTAAACTGGCCTGCCTAAAGTCCAGACCTGTCACCCATTGAAAACAATTGGTGCATTCTGAAATGAAAAACACGACAAAGGAGAAACCAAGTTGTTGAGCAACTTGAAATCTATATCAAGCAAGAATGGGAAAACATTTCATTTTCAAAACTACAGCAATTGGTCTCCTCAGTTCCCAAATGCTTACAGAAAATTGTTAAAAGTAGAGGAGATGCAACATAGTAATAAACATGCCCCAGTTGTAACTTTTTTTTTCAAATTCACAATGGACATGTATTATTCTAAAACAAAACAAAATATTTGGATTAGCATTTGGTATTTTGTCCTTGTAATATTTTCAAATAAATAAAGAGATAAATGGGTTTTGCGTTTTGGTGCATTATTATAGTGCTATCAAAAATAACAAATGTTTTATGCAAACTGACCCATATGTGCAAATATTATTTATACCTTTAATTCATTAAAATATTAGTACTTTTTCACCAAAGCGGCACTCCAAAAAAAAAGTAACTTCTTAATTGTTTTTAGAACGTCTTAAACAGAGTTCTCATCAAATCCTCCATGTGCAGCAATGACAGCTTTGCGGTTTTCTGCATTCTAGCTGTCAGTTTGTTCACATACTCAGACGACATTTCACCACACACATTTCCTGTAGCAACTGTCATAGATCTGGTTGATTTGCCAGAGCATTTCTCTCCCAACTTAGTTTAGCTGATCTCACAAAAGCTCAATGGTTTCATCAGTCCAAAACACTCTTTTTCAGTTATCTACTCTGACTTTTCTTTTAGTTTTTCTCTTTCTAAAATGTTTTCCAATACTTCACATACTGTAAAGCGTGTTTCCGTGAGTCTTCGGTTTACTGCTGTACATGAAACTGGTTTTAAAAGAGTAGAATTCAATGAAGCTGTCAGCTGATGGCGTCTATTTCTCAAACTAAACACTCTGATGTATGCATCCTCTTGTTCAGTTACATCTGGGTTTTCCACATCTCTTTCTGACCTTGTTAGAGCCAGTTCTCCTTTGTCTTTGAAGAGTAAAGTATACACCTTTTTATGAAATCTTCGTTTTTGCGGCAATTTCAACCAATGAAAGCATTTCAAGCCTCCATTCCTCAAAACATTGATCAGCAAGATTTTTGAGAAAGCTGTTTTCTTTTGCCATTTTTAACCTAATCTTTCCTTAAGAAATGCCAGTGTATTGTTTGCTGTGGCAACTCAAAAACAAACACAAAGACAATGTTAAGATTCATTTAACAAACCAAATAGCTTTCAGCTGTGTTTGATAAAATGGTACGTGATTTTCTGCTGCCAAATAAGCCATTTAGCATAAGTACTTACGATGAGGTGTTGGAGTGATGGCTGCTGGTAACGGGGTCTAGATTAGATAAGAAATGACTTTTTTCATATAGTGATTGTGCTGTTGTTTACATCAGTGATGTCCTGATTATACATTGTAATCAGCACTTTTGAACAGAAAAAGCTCGGTCAGGGGCAACCAAAGACTGGAAATAATGTGTAATGCAAAAACACCTGGTGGAACATCTCACTACAAATTAGGCAACAGGTCAGTAACATGAATGGGTATATAAATATCATTCCAGAAAGGATGAGTCATTCCGAAGAAAAGATGGGGTGGAGTTCACCACTCTGAAAGACTTGGCAGGAAAATAGTGCAACAACATGTATTACCTTCCAGAGCATTGCTGCAGACCATGTGCACCTTTTCATGACAACGGTATTCTGTGATGGCATTTGCCTCTTACTGCAGGGTAATGCACCCTGCCACAATGCCCTTTATGGTTCAGGAATGGTTTGAAGGACACAACAATGAGTTCAAGGTGTTGACTTGGCCTCCAAATTCCCCAGATCTCAATCCAATTCGAGCATCTGTGGGATGTGCTGTCTTGGAGTCTTGGTGCCAGATACCACAGCACACCTTCAGATGTCTAGTGGAGTCCATGCCTTGACGGGTCAGGTCTGTTTTGGTGGCAAAATGGGACCTACACTATGTTAGGCAGGTGGTCATAATGTTATGGCCATATAACATTATAGGCAGCTCCAGGAAAAAAATTAAGGGACCTTTTTCTTTCCAAAAAAGTTGAAAAATAAGGTTTTGAGTGAGGAACAGAAGGATTACATTTAAGAGACCAATGGAAATTAAACCACTGTTCTTCAATCAAAACCTTCCTTTTCAACTTTTTTTAAAAAGGAAAGAAAAAGGTGCAATGGTCTCCTATTTCTTTCCGGAACTACATAAAATGTAATATATATATATATATATATAATTCCAGGCAAAACCAGAATGGGTTAGTGTGCCCAGGCATTTGGCTGGTACTGTATATATCATAACAAATCTTGGTTTCAGACAGTTAATTCAAAAATGGTTAAACTTAATTGCTGAATTGGATATGGGGTTTGACTGAGACTCACAGAGAAACACAAACAGAATAATTAAAAGTCTTCCAAATTTATTACAACAGGCACTTTGTGTTAAATTTGCTGTTAGGGCATTGACTTCCCAGTTACAGAAATTAGCCATGGTCTGGGCAACGCATTATAAACAGGTACGGTCATGGTTACTGTTTTGCAGGACGCATGGATTTGGAATGGTCAGATATAAATATGCACAACATACATGCCACCCTTAAACAGGATGTTGAATAAAGAATCAGGTAAGCTTTATCCACGGTATTTCTACAAACACGGTATCGCAATATCCTTTTAAGTTTGGCCACTGAACATGGCCCAGATGAAGCAAACCCGGTGACTCAATCTGACAGGCATTTAAAATGATATTCACTGAAGCCATAGAAAAGCAATCAAAGATCCTCTGGATTGCATTCAGTAATAGGGAGGAGGTGGACAGTTTAAATGAGAGTCACACTGGTGAAAAGGAACAGTTAAGGTGGCACCTTTTAGAAAAGAGTTATCCGGCATTAAGTGCAGTCTACAGACGAATAAGAATGACTGACACATACACCCACATAGATATTTATAAAGACACAGACACACACATACACACACATACATATGTATAAAGACACAATCACACATACACATACCGACATATGTGTAAAGACACACTCACACAGACTAATTTAAACACACTGCGTACGCACAGGCACGCACTGACACCGACATTTAGTCTTCTACACATGAGGACATTAGAAAAAAACAGAAATCCATGTTCGCTTTCCCCTAATCCAAACCTTAAGCCTAACTCCAACCTTAATTTAGCCCTAATACCTGACCCTTAATGCTTAACATAAATGTGACCTATCCCCAATGCCAGAAATAGATTTGTTCTTAGCTGAAACTGTGCTGACCATCGTGTTTGAGAGCCTTCAGGTCCACATGTACTATTAAAACATCGATCGTACACAAAAACTCATATACAGTGCATGAAATCAAAAAGCCCCATTACTGTTTTTGTGTAAAGTAGCATTATCCATCAAGTTAAAGTGCTTTTAGTATTGTTAACATTATCATTATCTCCAACACATACAAGATATTCCAGTGAAAAGGAAGCAGAGCAGATCAGAAACAACAATGATTAGAATTGGGCTCAATTCTATTTTAGTTCCAGCCAATACTGGAAGCACAGCAACTTTCCAATCTCCTAACATTTCAGTAAAAAATGTTACATAAACTTTTAGAGTTAATGGAATTGGAATTGACCCCAGCTCTGCAAAATGCAAACTCAAAAGAATCAGTAGTGTCATTATATCGTTAGTGACAAAATACATATATATTTATAGATATATATATACAGTATGATATGATCAAATTAAATCCTTCAAGATTTCTCCCCCCAATATACCCACTCCTGTTTGCTGCAGCGTAGACAGTGTACCTTACTATGTCAAAAACTGTAACAGTACCATGATCTGGTGATTATGTCCAGGAAAACCGTTATTATGTGCTTATACACCATGTTATGCAGTCCTCCAGGAATAAAAGGAAAGATGCATTTGATCCCTTTCATTAAAGTACAGTAAACCCAGATCGGAAGTATTTTGTTCTTTTACCGCTTGAAAAATAATCGTGTTCAATCCAAATCAGAGGTCATGTATTCCCATCAGGTCAAAAATACAAGCGTGTGTGTGTGTGTGTGCGTGTGTGTGCGTTCGTGTGTGCGTGTGTGCGTGTGTGTGTGTGTGTAGATATGTGTGTGTGTGCACGTGCATGTGTTCCCGTTTTCCAAAAGTCGAGCAGCTCATCAATTTTTTATCCATCACTTTATTCTCTCTAGATCCATTTAGTCCATACATATCTCCTCTCTTATCTCCTTGCTCTCTCCTTCCATCCTTTCATCCATTCTCTCTCTTTTCTCTCTCTCTAAACATTGCTGATTCGGACACTAAGGGGACTACTGTCTCTCACTCGTCCCCTCTCCCTCCCTCTCTCTTCCCCTCTGTAGCTCTCTTCCAGTTTCATCTTCTCTGGGTCCGCCCCTTCTTCTGCGGCCCCTCCGCTGCCGCCGTGGCGACGAGACGCCTGCATGGCCGGGCTCAGGGGCGGGGCCTGTTTAAAGAGGGGCGGCGTCTTGGTTTTGGCCACCTTGTCAAAGAAGGCAAAGTCGGCCACGTACTTCCCCGAGGGGGACAGGGAGACCACAGGGGGGAATTCGTATCCCCACAGGATCTCGTCAGGCAGGTAGGAGGTGCGAACCTGGCAGGAGGCAGAGGTAGGCTCCACCGTGGCACTTAAGATCACCAGTAGCTCAAAGTCCGCAAGTTCCGGATCCGTCCATCCTCCACCTGTGCATCAAAGATAGAAACTCTTGAGCATCACATTTGCCATAATGGAATATCATGGAATAACTTGTGGTTATCAGCCCAGACTGAGCGCCCTTGTTTATGAAACATGCATACGATCAAATTTCATCTCAAAATGATCGTACAATCCTTCCACCGTCCGAGGTCGTATTTATTGATATTCTCTTAGTCATATCTTTACGATCAAAACCACGTCTGGTCAGTGTGTAAACCGTAAAAATTATTATAATAATTTGATTCGCAATAAGACCATCATAACAAAAACAAAAATCATAAAAGCCTCATTAACAACAACCAAAATTATAGTGATAATAATAATTAATATAAAATGACAAAAAAACGTACAAACACTTAAAATAATGTTTCGCTACCTTGTTAATGTGTGATTTATTCCTTTCACTTTATACTGCATTTTTTATCTTTTTATCCTATGTTAATGCCTTTGTATGGTTTGAATTGCCTTTGTGTATGTAATGTACTAGACATGGACCAAACTATGGCCCGGGGGCCAGGTCCAGCACCATTCTAACTGATTTACGGTCCGTGACAGTGTTTGAAAATGTGTGTTAAATGTGGCCCACGAAAAACATTCTGTCTCCTCTACAAAAAAACAGTGACCTGTGCTGAGGGGATTCACACAGAGAACCTACAGAAACTCATTGTAATCCATTACTGAAACCAAACTGGCAAAGTACCTAACTCCCCGTCGGTGTGGATCAAAGTTATACAAATACAAATCTACAGAAATAAATCATGTGGCTTGACATCAACATTGAAACAACCACATTTCATCACACATTCAAAGGCGGGTCCATTATTAAGTTATTACATCTGCTATTAGTATTATGCATTTTCATATTTTCAAGAGTAGTATTATTCTACTTTGAATTTGTTTCCCAGTTTTTGAAGATCCAATTTCAAAGTAAACAGTCTGAAGCCAAATGGGGGGTTATTTGGAATCAGCCATCATTAAATGTCATATTAAGTTTATCGTAACAAAATGCCATACAATCTGATTTACCAGTCAGTTTACCAGGAGACTGACTAAACTACACAGAGAGACCCATTATAGACAGGAGAGAGAGGGGAGAGGATGGCAGAATGAAAAAGAGAGCACGAGGGACAGGGAAAAAAAGAGGGGGAGCGACCGAGAGGAAAGAGTGTGGAAAGGAAAGAAAGAGGAGAAAGAGGTAGAGAGATTGGGACAGAAAAAGTGACAGAGAACCGCAAATGTACAGAGATAAGAGGGGGTTTCGAAGAAAAGAGATGTGTGAAGATATCAAGTCGACATAATGCCATATCTTAATTTGCTTCGGCTGAAAAAGAATCCAGTCAAAAAAAGAAAGATTCCTTGGTTTGTGGATCGTAAAGAATAGATGCTTTGGCAGGGGTTTGTGCAATTGTAGTTAAAAATAAATTATACAGTCCAAATTCGTTTTTTAAACTGGGCAGCCTGCAAGCTTACATTACTTGATGGGCAAGCAAGTTTGTGCAACTGAAAGATAATCAAAGATTCACCTACACAACACGGAAAATGATTCTGCTGCCAACACAGAATACGAACAGAACAGGAAAAGTGGAGAGGTGTAAAAGACAAAAGTCCAGAGGGAGAGGTAGGATCACAACAGATAGGACAGTTAGAAGGAAAAGAGTGTTGATGCAAAAAAAGAAGTGTAATCAAGTGAAACAGAGGGAGGAAGAAAGAGAGACAGAGGAAAGAGTCAAAGGACATGAGGGGAGAGGTAGTGAGGAAAGAGTCGGTCCCATTTGGGGGAGGTCCAGTGATCGGCGGGGGTCACTAATAGTGCTCTGAGCCTTCCTGTAAGAGGATCCTCCTGACAGTGTCAGCACCCCTTCTCCATTCAGGACTGTACCCCATTGTCTTCTAATGAGACGCCCTGGCACCCACTCACGCAGACACATTCCACAGATACGCACACACACACACACACACACACACACACACATATACACACACACACACATACACACAGACCGAGACAGAGAGACACCCCCCCTCGAAAAACCCCAAGACACCGGAAAACACGCGCTAATGAACGCAGAGATAAGAACTCTCATGAACAAATTCATGCACTCATATGTTCAGACACACAAACACACCCATGAACACAGCCGTGCATACTCCATAAACCCCACCCATCACTCTTAACCTTTCACCTTCTCAGTTCCAAATGTTCTTTCTCCATCGCAGCAATGGTCTCCTAAAGTTTTCTTTCTCTCTAGACAGATGTTTTAGTTCCCAAACCCCACGGGGTTGTCTTCTCCCACTGGCGATCAGACATGGCAACAGAAACAAACTCGACCTACTTTTAACCGGATGTAAATGGCACATTGTGAGAAATAAACCCACAGCATGCTCCTCTAGCTACTGGGGACCACAAAGCAGGTTTAGAAGCAGGTGTTTTCTACAACAGGAAATGACCTTCTATTGCGGTTGGTTAAATATCAGAAACAGTCAGATATTTCTAGAATGTGAAGCCTGTATTTACTGTAGACATATTCAAGGTACCTCCAAAACATCAAAAGAAAAGGGTTTGAAAAACATTACCCCAATAAATCGTATTAGTTTGACTTTCAAGTGGCTACGATTTCTGCACAGTACAATATACAACTCTGGAAAAAAACTATACCACTGAACTGTTTTTTCCTCTCCAAAAACGTTGAAATGGAAAGTTTTGAGAGAGAAAGGAAAAAACAAGTTGAAGTGGTCTCGTAATTGTTTCCAGATCTACACAAAAAAAAACATAATAAAGCAAAACAATGTGTGCCATTAAATTCAAAACTGAAATAGCTCCTGTACGTTGGGTTAGTGTTCAGTCTGTTTATTCTGGACTTCGTAGAACCGCCTTGGTACTCACAGCTTTCTGTGACTTCTTGGGTCTGAATACTTAAGTAGCTACGGGAATTGTTACGCTTTTCAATTTTCAGTAAATGTCAATATATTTACATGAATTTCAGAGCGAAACAGTAACACACACGCCACACAAAACTGAAATATCAAAACTGAAGTGCATATTTTGATTTTCCATCTGCACCTTGTGAGACTGCATCTAGTGGTTCACAAACATCTTGACAATACATGCCAAAATAAAAGTGCACATATATTTGACCAGTCTGTCTTTAGCCAGAAGGACGGGATTTTTATTTTGTCATTTACAAATGCTAATAAAGTACATTAAACAGATGTTTCTTGCTTGAACAGGCCCTTATTTAGCTAAATCATCAGTTTTCTTTCATGTGTAAAGTGTAATATTGGGATTCAAGCTCCAGCTCATGGAATGGTTGCCTCCGCAGGGCCCATTGCTGTAACAGTATAAACCCCAAATACCCCGAGTATCTTACAATGGACTGATCACATTAACTCTGTGTCCATCGGACTAAAAAGGAGGAACCTTCCATCTTGTAATCAGCGCACAGTTCAAAAGCCAGCATCCGTGATGGAATGCATAAATGCACATGGCCTGAGTGACTTGCACGTCTGTGAAGGCACCAATATTGCTGAATAAAATATATACAGCTCTGGCAAAAAAGAGACCACTGCAACTTTTTCTTTCATTTTCAAAAAAGTTGAAAAGGAACGTTTTTAGACTTTTTTGGAAAGGAAAAGGTACAGTGGTCTCTTAATTTTATGGAGCAACATATGTTGACTTGCACATGCCGTCTTTCTCAGGGAAGGCCTTGCTTATTTCAGTAAGACAACGCCAAACCACATTCTGCACATATTACAACATCATGGCTCCATAGTAAAAGGGTCTGGGTGCTAAACTGGCCTGCCTGCAGTCCAGACCGGCCACCCATTGAAAAGATCTGCCGCATAATAAAACAAAAAATACAACAAAGAAGATCCTGAACTGTTGAGCATCTGAAATCCTGTAACAAACAAGAATGGTAAAATAATTCACTTTCAGATCTACAGAAATTGGTCCCATCAGCTCCCAAATGCTTACAGAGTATCGTTAAAAGAAGAGGTGATGCAACACAGTGGTAAACATGCTCCTGTCCCAACTTTTTGGAAATGTATTACTGGCATCAAATTCAAAGTGGGCCTGTATTTTCCCAAGAACAATAACATTTCTCAGTTTTAACATTTGATATGTTGTCTTTGTACTGACCTCAACTAAATAGAGGGATGAATTATTTTAAGCAGCGCCCCCACTTTTGCGCATTAATTCGATCATCCAGTTCTGGCAGAGACTTTCCTATACAGCAGTGCCTTCAAAGTTTGCAGTTGGCGATTCAACATTTTAGACGCTGTGTCTGCACTCGTACCCTTGGCGGCCCAGGCCCTGAGCGGGCTGCTGTCGTCTATGATGTGGTAGAAGGTGAGGGGCAAGATGAGGAAAGGGCTGTCAGTGGACGTGTCCACCTGGAAGGGAACGTTCCTCTGGTCCAGGCGCACCGTCTCTCCTTCCTTGGTCTGGGACGTCTGGAGCAGCTTCCCTGCCACCTGAGACCCAGAATGGAGTCACGTTTTATTCAGCGTGAGAGAACTATGAAGCAAGAGAGGCTAAAGTCTGTCTCTTTTTTTCCTACAAGTGCACAGACTCAATCATGTACACCCACGAACAGACACGCATACAGGCGCCCACACATAGAGGGAGAGAGCGATAGAATGATAGAGAGAGAGAGAACGTGTTGCTACCGAGCAGTCCAGAAGCAGGCTTTTGCGCATGTTGGCCACACGAATCATGAGGCAGGGTTGGCCCTGGTGATTGGACACCACGGCGTGCTGACTGAACTTTACAGTCTCGCCTCTCTTCTTAGGCCGTGCCACCTAAGAAAATGCAAGCGTTTTACATTTTTACCACTGCAAACGTTTTCTCATTTAAAATCATGTTTCCCCCAACCTCTAACATTGAATCTAATCCCACGTACATGACCGTAAACGCCCACCCTATTAATTGCCCTCACCTCAATCATACTTTTAACCTTTCTCATTTGTGGTCTGAATGTACACATTCGGAATTATTTGGCCCCGAGTGAGATGTAGAAACAACAATAATGACCTTCGCCCTCTTAATTTAGAGACTGGGTAGAGTGAGGAGATGGTGATATGAACTACTGTCATTGACTACAAACTCCAGTGCTCTGTGTGGTCAAAGGAATAGTTGTCCTACTCCGTGAATGGATACAGTTTATATCGTGAGCTGACAAAGCTATAGGACTAACAATGTGTCTTGTGTGTAGATAATAGTAATGTACATTCGCATTGTAGATATAGGCTTCGTCAAGGAACGTGATGTCATAGCACCCGAGGCGACGATCTGCCCAGAACACAGGGGACATACCTTAGCGAGGAAGGTTCCAGTGATGAAAATCTCCATCACCATGGTGATGACGAGCTGGAGGATGAGGAGGACAATGGCGGCAGGACACTCCTCGGTGATGCAGCGGAAGCCGTAGCCAATGGTTGTCTGGGACTCCAACGAGAAGAGAAACGCCCCAGTGAGGGTCTGCACCTGCATCACACACGGCGTGTGATTGGACGGTGGGTCGAACTCTAGAAGGGAGGGGCGGACGGGGGGGGGGGTGGGGCAGAGAGGCGCGGATGTCATGGGATCGTTCCATGGAAGAAGCGGTCGGAGAACAAGGTGACGCGTTGCCCTGACACAAAAATGGACCTGCAAGGTTCTGAAATGTTTGTCCAGAGTGACATACAGAGGTGAGTTGGTACGTATTCATTGTGGACCCCAACGAGAATCAAACAACACCAACGTCAATGAGACGAGCTCTACCTCAACCAGCTGAGCTCCAAGGGACAGCTATCTGCCGTCCCTCATTCCCCTTCCCTCCTCAACGATCCTCACCTAGCAGGTCTCCATGCACAAGTGCCACCAGGTACCACAGAACCCCAAACAGGAACCAGGTCCCGGCGAAGGTGGCCGAGAACAGGAAGAACTTGTAGCGCCACTGCATGTCCAGGAACGTCGTCCAGATGTCGCGCAGATACAGCGCCCCGCGACCGCTCACATGCTCGACGTGCACGTTGCTGTGGCCGTCCTTGGAGAGAACACGCCGCCGCCGCCGCAGGGCACAGACCGCCGCCCCCCCGGCCCCCAGCAGCGGCTTGAGAACCTCCGTCTGTGTCGTGGAGTGACAAACCTTCTGGGGGGAGGAGCTGCGAGAGGAGGGGGGAGTGGCCGAGGTCATGGCTGCAGCTTTATGGGAGAAGGATGATGGAGGAGGTTGAGTGTGGGGTCAGGGAGGGTGACTGGTGAAAGTGGAGACAGGAAGGATGAATCGGAGAGGTTGGGGGGTGACAGTGATAAAGGAGAGCGAGAGAGAGGGTTGATTATGGATTGAGGTAAAGAGGAATACGTTTAAAGATGGATGAAGAGGTGGTCCAAATAAAACCAATTTGATTGTGAGTTTTGTTATTAAACAAGCAGAAAAGGATGGAATAGCGAAAGGAAGAGTGAAAGATTGATGAAAGATTGGAAAAAAGATTCAGGACGGGGGTGAAGACAGGAAGGCACAGAGGAAAGGGAAAAGAGAGAGATTTTAAATGTGTCCAACAGGTAAATTTTTCAAGCGGACAGAGGCAGTCTTGAGGCCGTCCAAGGTGGACTATAGAATTCTCTCTCTCTTTTATGCTTTCTCTTTTCAGCCGGAACAGCAGCTGCCCTTTCAAAGTAAAAGCCCCCTTTCAACGGGAAGCTGCAGCTGTCTTTTCACATTAAAAAAACCCTATGATGCGAAGACACTCACATGTGTCTGCAGTACATCACGCTGGCTGGATCATGAGCAGGAGAAACAAGTCTTTCTTATTCCCCGCCTAAAAGCTGGAACCGAAAAGCAGCATGGATCTAGGAACGAGAGATGCTAGATCAATCATTTATAAATGTGCTTTCATCAAATCTAAAATCCCTTTTAATATACCCATGTCCACATCAGTTCCAGAACGTTTGTCCAAATTCCATCTGCCATCTACAACACTTTGCAGACATTCAAACGACAATAAATCCCTCAAGAATATTTCCCCTTTACACTATTCTACTATACGCACTGTATAAAGCAATCATAACCAATTGCCTAATTAGCAAAGTTCTGTGATTTGGGTGGAATTGAGAAGAACTAGAACTGAATTTTAAAAAGCTTGTTGAGTTAAAGGTGCTTTGCATAGGGTGTAGAAGATCAGTTAATTGAAGGGAAAACATATCTATTTAAAACACGTTCTCTCAGTTCCCCATTCCGTAATAGTGGAGATATTCTTTCGGTTTCATCACCCAGTTTTAAAGTTACCCGGTGCCCAGTGATCTCAGATTTTTGTGAATTACCACATATGTCACTTATGCTGTGTTCCCCATGAATACAGTCAAAGGTAAATGGCTTGACTGGCCCTCTGCTTGATTGGCCCTCCGCTTGACTGGCCCTCCGCTTGACTGGCCCTCCGCTTGACTGGCCCTCCGCTTGACTGGCCCTCCGCTTGACTGGCCCTTTGTGTGTCAATGTATGACAACTGTTTGTTGTATGTGAATACAACAAAAATTGTATATTCATCAGGTTTCCTCACTGAGTTCTGGAGTTGTATGTTGCAGATTGGGCTCCAGTTCAGTTTACAGCAAATGTGATACGCTGATACATGGGTACTGTTTTCTTTGGGTGTGTGAGGCTATGACCTGAGCATACTTCTTTCACTCTCTCTCTCTCTCTTGCTCTTTTCTCTCCATTCGTTTTTCTGTTGCTTTCTTGCTCCATCTCTCCCTTGCTACATTTCTCATTTGTCTTTCCCATCCACTGCTTTCTGGATCCAGTGAAAAAAGCATCTATAACAAAGCTGTGAGTGCAAGGCAATCTGATACGTTCTTTACTCACTGATTTCTCTCTGTGTACAAACTTGCTCACTCTATTCTATCCCTCCACCCCTTGTTCCTCCCTCTGTCTCTCTTTCTCTCTCTCTGCTCCAGATCACACTGCTGAGTATGAATAGGGATCTGTGTAAACGTCTGTGCTCAGAATACTAAGACTGGGGGGAGGAGGAGGCAGGGCTCTGGACCGACGTGTGTGATAGGCCGAGGGCACTCACAACTTCTGAACCCTACTCTGACTCCGCCTACACATACAATAAACACGCACTCCCAGTGGGACACACAACACTGCCACCTCAAAATATCACTGTAGAAACGTCGGAATGTTTGTGACAGTTCATCATTCTTGCAGGAAAATGTTTACCACTGTATATCCCTTATTTCTGTATTTATTTGAATACTTTCGGGAATTTGTCTCCACTATAATTTCTCTTCCTCTATTTCTCCCTCTCGCCATCTCTCTCTCACTCACTCTGTCCTGTGTGCACAAGAATCCTTTGTTTAGAGAGGAGATGAAAGAGACAAAAGCCACCATTGAAAAATACAACTGAGTGAGAGAGGGAGAGTGTGTGTGTGTGTGTGTGTGTATGTGTGTTAGTATTGTGTGTAATCATATGTGAGTATGTGTTCAAGAGTATAAGGGGGCAGCAAGGGAGAAAGAAAGGACTTTAATTGAGAGAATCGAGAGGGAGAGATAGTAGAGGTAGAGAGAGCAAGAGCTGGTAAGGGAAAGCAAGAGCGGAGAGAGGGAGAAAGAGAGAATGTGTGGAAAGTGAATAGGGGTCCAATGACAAAAGATGCTCATTAGTATTCCTGAGAGGTGTAATCCACCACTCTCCCACCTTCTCCTACGTTAGAGCGCCCAGGCAACATCCCCAAACAGCCTTTACACACAACAGTCCAGCGACATCCAAGCCACCCGTGCAAACACGACATTCACCAGGCCTGCAACTGGGATGAGACCACCCAAACACCAAATCCACCTCAACCAAAAATGGAACCACTTGGATGGACACTAACAGAAGCGGAGTGGAGGTTCTTTGGTGCCATCCTACGCACCAGTCAGTTTGAGGGGGGTGATTTTAAGTGATATGCTCCCCTGTACTCAACAAGTACTCTGACACTGAAGGGGCACTTCCAGGACTTTCAAGCAACAACAAAGTGGTGTACCGTTTGAAATACCGTTCACTTAAAACATGAGTGGAATGAGTGGAATGAGTTTGAATAAGAAATATAGCACAATGTATAGGAAATATAGTAATTGACAAGGTTAGAAATTGTGATTTTTAATTGAGATGATAATTGA
Organism: Esox niger; assembly: GCA_016801105.1. Taxonomy (NCBI): domain Eukaryota; kingdom Metazoa; phylum Chordata; class Actinopteri; order Esociformes; family Esocidae; genus Esox; species Esox niger. The sequence goes on along the minus strand of JACXGJ010003838.1, from coordinate 29,684 downwards.
ATCCTTTATACTTTGCAATTTTCAAAGAATCAATTACTTTGCCCATTTTTTCTTTTTATTGGCCAGTATGAGATATGGCTTTTTCTTTCCAACTCTGCCTAGGATCTTCTGTCCTCCAGGATCTTTGTGAACTGTTACTGCTGCACAGTCGAGAGCCGTCTGACAAACTTCACAGTGTGGTTTAGCAGCTGCTCCATAATCAACCAAAAGGCCCAGCAACAGTTGGTAAAAACCACCCAGTGCATCACTCGTGCCCAGCTTCCTGCCATGCAAGTTCTGGTGCTATCAGAGGAATAACCTCTGTCTAAATGTAACAATCTGCCGATGATGGATAATTCAAGCTCTTGTGCTGCTGTTTAGACATTGATGTAGGGTATTTTCTCACATAAGGACTGACGAGTTTATCCAAGCGCTGGAGCATGAGGATTCAGACACCGGGTTGGTACAGTAAATAGTTATGGCAACTGTAATTCATTGAGGGTGAATATACAATGCATGTACAGACATGCAAATACGTCCCCCTGGAGAGATCCAAATAAGACACTGATGCAATGATTATCTCACATATGGACTGACTGGTTCATCCTGGCATCAGAAAGCAAGGATGGAGATAACGGGTTGTTGAAGTTCATGCAGTCCCCTTGGAGACAGCTGACCTAGAGAAGTGCAACAATCTGACTGTTTGAATTCTATTGCATTCTTTTATTTTCACTGTAAAGCACATTGAATTGCTGATCTGTATAAATTATGCTGTATGAATAAACTTGGTTGCTTGCATGCCATCACAGACCTCCAGTGCAAGCGGTGTTTGTGCAGGGCCCACGGGATCATCAGGGACCCTTCACACCCATGCAACAAACGATTTGCCCTACCACCTTCAGGCAGGCGGTACAGGTTTCTCCGGTGTCACACCAGCAGGCTCAGAAACACTTTCTTCCCATCCACTATAATCTGGCTGAACTTTGTGACCCAGAGGACTCTGTGACCCATCAGTTACCAACTGCCCCTCTGGTCCTTGTTGCACTAAATAATTCTATTTCTGCATTTCAGTTGCACGTGCACTTTGTACATTCAATTTGCCTCTTTGCCCATTTATAGTTTGCACAGGTTGAATTGCAATTGTGCTTGCATTTTTACAGTTGTTACACACACGTCTACCTCGAGCACCTATCTCTGCATCCTGTTTACTCATGTTACCCTATTCTGTTGCCTTGTTTGCACATCTTGAATGCCATTTAGAAATGCAATTTTTATCCAAACAACTTTTATTCTACTTATAACATTCACAATACCTATAACTAGTGAACCTGCCCTCATCTGTTATTAATAGCACATTTAGTATTGCCATTTGTACTGCACTTGCCATCTTTGCACATCAACACATCCCACTTGTAATGTACATATATTTAATATTTGAAAATACTTGTGCATTTTCTCCCCTCTATTTGCACCTCTGGTTCGATGCTAACTGCATTTTGTTGTGCTGTACTGTTCTGTGACAATAAAGGTGAATAAATTTGTATCTAAAATGCCAGCATCTTGACGTTGCCTCTTCACTGTTTGCATTGAGACAGACCTGTGAGGCATCTGTTTCTCAAACTAGACACTAATGTATTGGTCCTCTTACTCAGATGTGCACTGGGGCCTCCCAATTCTCTTTCTATTCTGGTTTAAAACAGTTTGTGCTGTTCTGTGAAGTTGTACAAAGAGTTATATGAGATCATCAGTTTCTTGGCAATTTCTCACATGGAATAGCTGTCATTTCTCAGAATAAGAACAAACTGATGAGTATCAGAAGAGAGTGCTTTGTTTTTGGCTATTTGTAACCTGTAATTGAACCCACAGTTGCTGATGCTACAGATAGTCAACTAGTCACAAGATGGCAAGTTTTATTGCTTCTTTAATCAGCAACAGTTTTCATTTGTGCTGACAGAATTGCAACAGGGTTTTCTAATGATCAATTAGCCTTTTTAAATGATAAACATGGATTGGCAAACTAAATAATGGGCTGATAATGGGCCTCTGTACGCCTATTTAGATATTCTGTTGAAAATCTGCCATTTCCAGCAACAATTGTCATTTACAACATTAACAATGTCTATACTGTATTATTGATTAATTTGATGTTGTTTGAAGAGTCAGAAAATGTGCTTTTCATTAATAAACAAAGATACTTGTAAGTGACTCCTAACTTTTGAACAGTAGTATGGTACAGCAATGCGTGTCAAGTTATTTTTGCCCCAGTGGCCGGCAACACAACTCTTATTAACAGGATCAAGGTGGCCTCACTAAAAGTGTTTTGGATATCCTAGATTATTTAAAAGGTAGTCCTCTATCAATCAATTGTTCCAGTGACTATTTAATTTCAGTGACTATTAGTGAGCTGGCTGCAGTCAAGGAGCAATATTATATAATGTTCCAATATCCATCCTGGACAATTTCCTTAGATGTAGTCATTTTTAAGTAAGCTATTCTGACTTTATAAAAAAGGATGTTATCAATCCACCCCTATGCTGGCTTGGTCCCTTTACGTTCTGTGTGGTGTCCCTCAGGGTAGTTTCCTTGGGCAATTACTCAATTTTTTTTAATTATTTCCCACTTGTCTTGAAAAATTTTAATAAAATGTATTCTGATTGTTCTCTATACACATCAGAAGCCACAGGCAGTGAGCTCACTAATGCTCTTAACAAGGAGTTAGTCAGTGTCAGAATGACTGATTACAAATGCACTGGTCTAAAATACATCTAAAACTATGCAACATTTCAAGTTATTTTGGCTAAAGAAAATGCCTCAACCTTAACAGGAGTTGTGCATTAAGCATCTGACCATGGACAAAGTTGAAAAAGCACAACTCACATGAGTGAAACTAACTCAGCTCAGGTGCAGCAAAAAAACACATTAGCAAAACGCATCTGTCTCAAAGCAGATCAACAGCCCTGAACTGTACAGACAAACTAACATCAACACCATGCGTGACATTCCTTCATGGATGAGTAGAGACTGACTAGCGTACACTTCAGATGAGCAGGCCACACAACACGCAACAATGGGTTTGTACACAATAACCAAATCACAAACAAATTGTCATGAAATTCGTTCTAAATAGAGCCATTGCATCTTGATATGCTCTACCACATGAGGTTACTCAGGAAGATAGGAAGTCCTTTTTTGAAACACATGTGACATATGCCTGCTCTCGCTAAAGCTTTTTGAAATGTACTGTAACAATATCAGTATGTATATATAGTACGAGAATAATTAATTTTCTCAGTATTTTATATATGCTTATTGAACGTGATATAAACATTGTTGTCTGGTCTATAACTGTTCTTTCCTCGGTCAGGTGTTTAATGTTTCGCGTGGGCCTCAGGAGCAGCATCTGCATCATAAATAACCGCTTCTCTGCTGACCACATGTTTGTCGCCCTTTATGTACCGTATGAGGTGTCATTAGCCCTCCACTTCACAGCCACTAACGAACACAAAAATGACTTAACTATTCGAGTTCCAAGTATCCATACAATTTCATTCAAACAACCGTACAGCAACACATTCCCAAGTAATCCTTATGCTACCTGTAAATCTGATACGTAAATTACCTTACAGCGTTTGCTATTTTAAAATGTAATTGTTTTAGGCTTGTGTGCCTTTGGGACCAAGAGCAATTAAATAGGGTGAAAACAAAACACAGCATCACGACCTGAACCAATACACTGAATGCTAAATCACACACAACTTCCCTCTTTCTATCCTCAGAGTTCCTTTCACACACGGTAGACTTGACTCGTACACGGCTACCGGCGAAGGAATGACCTCTTGCCTCCCAACATGTATGAATGGTGCTTTTGGGCCGGGTATAGGAGGCGAGTGAGCAGTCTGGAATGTACCATTTAAACTCTCTTTGGCCAGGGAGGAGATTGATGTTAGTTATAGGGCCGGGGACGGTGCCAAAGGATATTATGTCTGCACTCTCTCAGTATCCATGGTGATCTTCCTCATCGTCTCCCAGGTCATGTTGTCTTCCTACAGATGTGATATAGGACACTGATATACAGCACATCGGGTTTTTTTTACACCGTAACTAAGGCGGAGTTGTTTGAATAAGGAACTCAAGCTGAATTCATTATCCCAATATCTAGGCCAAACATTATTCAATTCTTTGTTAGCCGTTAAATAAGTATATACAGCTTTGTTGACAAGCAGAGAAGGATATAGCAGTATAGGTTTGAATGTGATAAGATTCTACGGACTGATCCAGACATTAATTTGAAACCTGTGTTCATTCAAAATGAGTCCAGCATCTACCCTAGCCAAACAGTAAGTAGATGCCTGTAGATACAGACCCATTTACTATTACATTCTACACAGTTGACCCTACCCCCTAACCTGTGTTCAGCAGGACACGCAAAAACACTTTTCATGTAGATGCACCTGTCTCTGCTCATGTTCTCATAGAATAACACCTGTTCAGTTTGCATTTGACATATTATGGTTATTTGTTACATAAAAGAGTAGGACATGCATAATTATTTATTAAGTACTTTGAATACTGTAACTGTTAAGTGTCCTTTCATTTCAGGCATATTAAAGCTACAGACTCAGCTGTTTTCATATAGCTCTGCAGCAACATAACACCTTGAGATGGGCCAAATGACACAATGTACATCATCTAGGAATAGAAAATTGCTTTAAATAGGCCTGTAATCTGCATGGTTAATCACACGGAATGTCATCACTTACCTTTTGTTGCAATTGTCGAATGCAATTTTGAAACTTGGAGGAAGTTGTTTTTATCTCAAAAGAACATGAAAATAAATTGAAATAAACCGTAACTTGGCTTTGTGTATGATCAGGGCAACCTCGCAGATTGGAGCAACGCACACTTGTTGACAGTTCTGTCAACCGCAACATTCATTATCTATAAAAATTTTGATCCTGATTACAGTTCTACATTGTTGCCATTTCAATTGTAATAGGCCTAACAATAAGACAATACACATTCAAATCAACAAAATGTCAGTATCCTACTAAGAGCGAATTTACCGAAGACAAAATAATGGTTGCTCTCAAACTGATGTGTCAGTCGGTACCGGTTCCGGTTGAACGTTACAGAGTTATTATGTAATAAAATAGCTTCTGTGTCCCTTGCAGAATCTCGAGCTTTGTCAGTTTTCTAGTTCACAAAGAATCTGGAGAGTCTCTCCGCTTGTTTCCTCTCACGTTTTCTCTTTATAAATGAAAAAGTCTTCAGTCACTCAACTGGACTCTCCGGACATTTTAATTCATTAATTCAACTATCCTCCCAGCTTCTCCTCCCACCCCTTCTCTCTCTCTCTTTATCTCTCTCTCTCTCTCCCTCTGTGCTCCTATCTCTTTCCCTTTCTCCCTGACTGTAGGCTTCACTGTAAATGGGTCCCTTGTTGAGGGGTCCCAGACTGTTCAGCCTTTGTCAACTTTCTAATGTAAATTTCTGATGGTTAAGATACAAGCCTGGAAGTTATTTCACTGTTAGCAAGCACAGAGGTATTTACAAACCAGAAGGAACAACAGATACTTTATTGCGGACTTGGCTCGATGTAATTTTGCGTCGGCAAAGTTGGCCAATGGTTTACTGAGTAATGTCGGCTTCACTCTATGAGGCCATGCCACGTCCGCCTGCAAGGACAGAAACACTATGCGCCTGCTCCCGCTGCAAAGGACATCGGAGGAAGCGTCCTGAATAATAATTTACGTTAAAAAAAACAGGACCGCTGGAGAGTTAGTGCAACCCTGAACAATGAAACAGTCTGCCTCTGTTGGTATATTTAATGTAAACGACAATAACTTCTCTTGTAGAATCATCTTTTGTGGTGGACGACCTGTAATGAAAGACCACCTGTGCGGTATGTTTATTGGCGGGAGCTGAATTTACAGCTTGCCACAACAGTGCTGGTTGGGGGGAGGAGGGCGGGCAGTGGGCAGACACATGAATTTGAACGAAGACGCACAATAAACCCCCGCGCTCTGCGATATTGGACCCCTTTTTCACACGTGCATTAATCTGGCCGCCCCGCCCACCTGCCAGCGCGTGTTGTTCAGTCCAGTCTTCTCCGATCCCGTCGAGGGCCGGGATCTCTTCTCTTTCAAGAAAACTGTGTCACAACAAAAGGGTCTGAAATGGACAGAACGAACCGGGGGAGAGTGAAAAAGACGGATGAGGACGATGCGGAGGGTGAAATAAGGGAGGGAGGGATTCTGATGGAGAGAGGTAGAGGGGTCATGAGGAGAGCGACACACGAGGTGAGGAGAGTGAAAGAGTGAAGTGAGGTCAGACCACTTTGCGTGATACAGGTCTATCCGATGGGACGGTTGTTTCCCGTCTTTTCTCTCTTTGTCAATCCCATTCTCTGACGGTGTATTTGGTTTGCATCCTCCCATTTCCTTCCGACTCTACTTATTTTCCCTTCGCACCTCTCTCTCGGTTTAGACAAAGACCCATTCCCACCACACCACCTTCCCAAACACACGAACACGCACTCTTTTTTAGCTGACCGGAATATAGCAGCGTGAAAAGAGAGAATAAAGAGCAGCCTGCATGGAGTGTCCTTAGTGACCTCTTTAAAAAACTAACTCACAAAGACACATTAACGTTCACTTAAGCTACATGTTGTGTTCTGAGAAGTAATTTGAATGATGTTTCTAGGGACACATCTACTACAAATGCTAGAATTTCCCCAGATATAATGGAATATAGAAAGGCTGCCTGAGTAATGTTAGACATTACAGTCATTTTGCACTTTTGTCAATTTTTGAAGCTCCATTCTGCAGATCAGCACAATTCTTTGGAAGAGTGTCTGCCCTTTTCTTGACCGTTCAGAATCAGAATGAGCTTTATTGCCTAGGAATTTCTTTTGGTCCATTAGTGAAGCAATTGTGTACAAAAGAAAAAAAAAATAGTGGATAGTTTTTCTCTGTCGCTTTGGTACATTTCTCAGATCACATTTGAAACTCTCAAAACCACTTGTTCAACCTCTAGTCATTCGTGCACATCATAAATGCAATTTCTCATTCTTTGAGAACAAATTCTCAAAGAATGACTATTGTGCTGGTTCTCTTTTGAATAGTCTTACCCCCCAAAACATCTTGACATTAGTCAGTTGAATAAGTCATTGAATGCAAAACATTTGAATCGGTTGTCATTATCTGACACTCATATTTTCTATGTTCAGCCACACAGTCAGATGAGCCTCCTAGTTGCCATGGATGCTGCGTGTGAGGACATGATACCAGACACCTGCAGAGCCTGGATGAGACACTGCAAAAGGTTCTTCCCAGACTGCATTGCAAGGGAAGATAACCGTTGTTATGTGGATGAGAATCTGTGGCCTGACAGACCGGGACGTCTGGAGGTGTAGACAGACTGCACTGTAATTCCACATACAGCGCCGCATGTACACTTCTGCCCTAGGGGCATTTCCTATTTTGAACTTGCTAATTTTGTGTCTTTTTCCTTTTTGCTGTAAAATACAGAGTCTTTTTCTTTTCTGTATCACTGTGACATATATTGATATTTGTTTACAGACCAGCAGATAAAGCAGAAATGTGAAAACCCCTCAACCGATAAATGTCATCTATACCGCAGGCATAGTTTATATCAGAATGTTCTTACAGAGCACAATGTCATATTGACAACATGGCTGAGCATTTTGACTGTCTTGCTGGTGAACAACAACACAAGGGCTTGCAGTATCATGATGATGGCACTGATATGTTCATTAACATAAATCAGCAACCATCAGTCCTGCATTCCAATGGCATGTTGGATTTGCCAATTAAAGTTTATAATTTTTAAAGGTTAATTGATCATTAGAAAACCCTTTTGCAATTATGATAGTAAAGATGAAAACTATTGTGCTGATTAAAGAAACAAAAAAACTGGCTAGTTCATTATCTTCAGCAACAGCATTTGTTGGTTCGATAAAAGGCTCCAAATGGCCAGAAACAAATACATTTCTTCGGAAACTTGTCCATTCTTGTTCTGAGAAATGACGGTTATTCCATGCGAGAAATTGTCAAGAAACTGAAGATCTCAAACAACCATGTGTACTACTCCTTTCACAGAACAGTGCAAAGAACAGTGCAAACTGGCACTAATCAGAATAGGAGTGGGAGGCCCCGGTGCACAACTGAGCAAGAGGAAAAATACATCAAGACAAATACATGTCTAGTTTGAGAAACAGACGCCTAAATGTTCCTCATAGGATTTTTATGCTCCTCATAGGCTTGGTAGGAAATGTTAAAGGGAAATGCGGTAAAAGCACAACTGAAATCAATGCATTTCTTCTTTTATACGCACAATAATTATTTGATGATGATCTTAATTATCCTTTTCATGAACATCCCAGTAGTGGATACATTTTGACACTTTTGTGTAATGACAAATTTAAAACATGTTTTTAGAAATGTTGTGCATGTACAGTATTCAGAACTTTTTTCAACAGTTTGTTGATGCGCCTTGGTTATCTTGGGTTTGTCTCTACCAACTCTGCGTGCCAAGATTGCAGTAGTTTCTCGCATTCTTCCATGCAGAACCAATCAAGGAAATAAAAAGCAATGGCCATTATTGTTCTTGGGCTGGGAGCCCCCAGAAGAAGAAGGCTATGCTTTACCAGTCGCTGGCACAGAAAGAATTCAGAAACTCTGCTTTAACAGACACACTCATCCAGAAAAAACATACAGGAGCACTTTCTCAGACACTCTTAGACAGAGCAATATACAAATGTATTTATTTGTACTGGGCCTCCCTGGGGTATCAAACCTAAAACACTGGCATTGCAATCACTAGCTTTCTAAACTGACCTACACGGGAACCATTAATCAGTTAGTTAATGATTAATCAGTTCTTCTCAAGGTCAAAAGACATGTCACATTGCTGGCTCAAGAATTTGGTACAGTAACTTTCAAATGCTAGTAAGATGTTCTACCCATGTGTTAGATAATTGCTAACTATTAAAGTTTTTCTCAATCGTTTTGGCTCATTTCTTAAATAAGATTTTATTTTTTCCAAAACAATATTTTCATATCTCTGAACAATTAGGTTCTTGCTCACACCAGATTCAAATTTCTCATTCATTTAAGCAAATTGTATGTGTTTTGGCACATGTGTGCAAAAGAGTATGTACAATTGTCTACAATTGGCACAATATCAACATGCACATGACTTGCTGATCAAAACTGATGAGTTGATTCTCAGTGAAATGTTCTTATTCGTTCATCATGTGTGACATCACATGCAACATTTTTCATTCAATTATCCAAAGTTCTCCAACTTACATGTACAGCTCCGGAATAAAATAAGAGACCACTGCATGTTTTTCTTTTCTTTCCAAAAAAGTTGAAAAGGAAGGTTTTCGGTAAGGAACAGAAGCGTTCAATTTGCAGTGGTCCCTTAATTTTCATCCTTCCGTTCTTCACTCAAAACCCTGCTTTTGACTTTTTTGGAAAGGAAAGAAAAAGTAGTCACTTAATTTTTTTCTGTAGCTGTATATTTTATAAATATCTAGGACCTGGAATGTTTGTGATATCTGCTAAATTGGCGAATGACCTGTCAGGTGACATAGTGATGAAAGAGGAATCTCCAGGAGAATTTCCCCCGATGCCTCACAGGGGAAAACAGATGTGATGTTGATGAAGATCTCTTGCCAGACCAACAAGAGTGAAAGTATTTTAACCAAGAAGTTGTGAGCTTGTAGTGTTATGTACCGTGAGGAGGTGCAAATTATTGTTTTTGACAGAACTACCGCAGGAGTTTTCATTGTGGTTGCATGGATGTCATTTAGTGGCACATTTTTTACTCACAATATATGACTGTACATGTACGAAATTTACATAATTTACATACACATTTGAATATTCTGTTCACACATTGCTACAAAATAAATGTACTCTTTACATACAAATGTGCATACACTGTCTCTGTGTGCTACAGTATTGTACAATATCGACAAAACTGACATTCAAAAAGCTAGATAAAACTGACATTCAAAAACATTGGCAAACCTGACCTTCAAAAATATAGTCAAAACTGACATTTAAAAAGATAGACAAAACAGACATACTTGTGTAGTACAGTAAGCAGTCAGTGTCATCAAAAAGTAGAACAAATTTGGATGAAACAAACCCATTCCCGGGTTGAGTGCCACGGTGAAAAAACATCGAAATATTTTGACCAGTACAGCTCACATGATGACATTAACTTTTCATTTTAGTGACACTGGCCAACACTGACTAGAAATCTAGGTTTCGATGCAAGAATTCAATATTTTGGGTGAGTTACAAGAATTGGCAGACATGCTATATAGTTGATGTCAGAATGAAACAGATTGCACTTACAGTTTAGAGAATGTTAAGACTGTTTTGAAAAATGTCCCAAAGCGGCTGAGAAAATCTGAATTTCTTCTAATGTCTGCACTTATTACTGAACAACTAATCTCCACTGCCATCTAGTGGTTATCTTGGAAAACTGCCACATTGGCTCTGTGCTACAGGTGAGTTTGTGCAGTTGGCTTTGTGCTTTCAGTTCCAATCAGTAGGGGGCCTCATTGGTTGACAGTTTGAATGATATCCATGTCTACTTGTGGATTATACTCTCTGCGGCCCTAGGGGCTTTTTACTCCAAGAGAGAAAAAATCTATGGAGAAAATAATCTGTATAAAGTAAAATTGGTCACATAAAGCTAAATATTTTCAGCAGGGGAATTTTTCCACCTCCCTCTGCCTCCATGACTACTCAGGATATAATGTATCCCATGGGAACTTGTATTCATCAATCTGACATTGTGATAAACAACCCTGTTTCCAAAAAAGTCGGGACACTGCATAAAATGCTAATAAAAACAGAATGCAATGATGTGCAAATGATTTCTCCCTGTATTTATTCAAACACAGTCTGGTTGCATGAAATTAATGTTCAGTGTCAAATTTAAAGCACAAATATACATTCCTGTTTCCAAAAAAGTTGGGGCGCTGTGAAAAATCTAAAGAAAAACAGAGGGCAATGATGTGCAAATCGTTTAAACCGTATATTCAAAAGAAAAGTTCATAGACAGCATATCAAATGTTGAAAAGGACAAATGTTATTGGTTGTGGAAAAATACATGCCGTTTTGAATTTGCATTTGTGGACTCTGCGAGATTTGGTGAAGAGGTCCTTAGATGAGAAAAAGCACTGTGTAGAAGAAAAGCTAAATCCTAACGCCTTCTCAGATGTTTTTGCAAAAATACATGCCCATTTTGAATTGGATGTCAGCAATACGTTTCAAAAAGGTTGTGACAGGGCATGTTAACCACTGTGTTGCATCACTTCTTTTAATACTCTTAAAGTGTTTGGGAACTGAGGAGACCATGTGCTGTAGTTTTGAAAGTGAAATGTATTCCCTATCTTGCTTGATATGGGATTTCAGCTGCTCAACGGTTAATTTGCTTTATTTTTCGTTTCTTAATACGCCAGATGTTTTCAATGGGAGACAGGTCTGGACCAGTTCAGGACATGGACTCTTTCACTACAGAGCCATGCAGTGGAAATACATGCAGAATATGGTTTGGCATTGTCTTGCTGAAATAAGCAAGCCCTAACCTGACAAAGTCGATGACTTGAAGGCAGTATATGCTGTTCCAAATATATTATACAGCAGTAATGGGGCCTTCACAGATGTGCAAGTCACCCATACCATGTGCACTAATGTACCCCCATACCATCATGGATGCTGACTTTTGAACTGCGCGCTGTTAACAAGCCGGATGGTCCCTCTCCTCTTTAGTCCAGAAGACACTGATTTCCAAAATTAATTTAGACTTTTTATTTTTCTGACAAAAGGACAGTTTTCCCCTCAGCCCACCTTAAAAAAGCTTGGTCCCAGAGACGGTTGCGGCCTTTCTGGATCTTTAACTTCTTTGCATGGTAGAGTTTTAACTTGCATTTGTGGAAGCTGCGATGTACTGTGTTAACAGACAATGGTTTTCAGAAGTGTTCCTGAGCCCATTCAGTGATGTCTATTATAGAATCGTCTGTTTAAAATGCAAAGATCCCAAAGCCCAAAGATCGCAATAACCGAATACAGGTTTAAGCCTTTTTTGATGATATTTTGTGACATAGATGATGAGATCGCACTCACTTTTCATCATCTTCATCCGCTTATCCGTTATCGGGTCACGGGGGCATCAGCTCCAGCAGGGGACCCCAAACTTCACTTTCCCAAGCCACATTTGCCAGCTCTGACTGGGGGATCCCAAGGCGTTCCCAGGCCAGTGTCGAAATATAATCTCTCCACCTAGTCCTGGGCCTACCCCGAGGTCTCCTCCCAGCTGGACGTGCCTGGAACACCTCCCTATGGAGACGTCCTGGGGGCATCCTTACCAGATGCCCGAACCACCTCAACTCCTTTCGATGCAAAGTACAGCAGCTCTACTCCGAGTTCCTCCCTAGAGAGACTCCAGCCACCCTTCTGAGAAAACTCATTTCAGCCACTTGTACTCGTGATCTAATTCTTTCGATCATGACCCAGCCTGATGACCATAGGTGAACAGAAATGACCATAGGTGTACAAAAATGACCATAGGTGAACAAAAATTGGTCGGCATGTCGAGAGCTCTTTTTTGTCACAATTGCGCGGTAAAGCAAATGCAATACCGCCCCCGCTGCTCCAATTCTTCTGGTTCATTTTCCCCTCACTCATGAACCCTGAGATATTTGAACTCCTTTACTTGGGGTAACTCCTCATTCCCAATGTGTCGCTGTCATCAAATTGGGAATATCCTTTTCAAGAAAAGAATAGCATTTCTCAGTTTCAACATTTGATATATTGTCTTTGTACTATGTTCAACTGAATGTAAGGTTTAAATGTTTTTTACATCTTTGCTTTCTGGGTTGTATACTGGGGCTATGAAATTCAACATTTATTTCATGCTTCCAGATAGTTTTTTTTAGGAATTTGTAAAAAAAAAAGTAGTTTTGATGTCTGTTTTATTCGAAGGAAGCCACAGAAACATCGCACTTTATCCGTTATACGGTAAAGGTGCCCCCCAGCAGCAGCATTTACAAAATGACAACGGGAGGCAGCAATATTTGTAATGCCACATTCTGCAGACTGTCTATTGATGGGCACAATACAGTGCCAGAAGCATCAATAAAACTCTGACCTCTCTCAAACACCGTGATTTAATTTCAGACAGGCCTGGTGGAATGCTTTGATTTGTGGTGAAAATTGTACTGTCTTGTATCACACTTCCCTGTTTAATTTTTCATGGCCAACTTTGATCCATGATGTGGCTAAATGGGCCACAATTGTAGGTATTTTTCAGGAAGGCGTTGTTTTCTCCATGTTAGACTTGCACAGCACGTGTAAAACACTGAATTCATTGTCTTTGCAGTGGATTGTCACAGGAGGGCCCCTTTGGAAAAGTGGCCTGACAACACCTCAGAAGTATATGCATATATTCACACAAAAATAAAATGTAGCGGGTCTAGTGTTCTTCTGTATTCTCATAGGATATTGTAGTGTAAATAGGTCCCTAAATAGCTCCTTAAATGTAGTGCATTTGAGGCCAATTGGTCATGATGAAAGCATTGTCAACATGCGTCATTTGTCTCTGTTTGTGTAAATGGTTTGTTGATCTCGTGGATCCAAGGTGTAACGATTTAGCTTTTCATCAATGCAGCGTTTTTCCTCAACAAAGGACCTCTTCACCGACTCTCCTGCTCTGTCGCTCCGTTTCTCTCCTTTCCGCCTTCTCTCCGTCCCCTCGTTGGTTCTCCCCCCACGACGTACATTTCTCCCGCAATTGGTTACTCCTAATGCGCGGCAGCACGTGTTCAAAAACTCCTCAGAATAGCTCATTTCATTTCCCCCCGTCACGAGGTCTACACTTGACATTAAACGCACGGACTTGATCTGCTTTCCACATCTACACACCCACTCGTGACTCGAAGGGCTTGTCTTCCCCCCCTTGTCGAGCAGCTGGACCGCATCCAAAACAGCACCCCACAGGGCGCACAGACGCAGCGTCCCGTGGGGATCACTTGGTGGATCGTGGCCATGGCAACGCCAGGCTTGTGAGTTTGATTTTCCCATCAGTTTGGACTTGGACTTGATATAAGTCAGTGCAGATGACTACAACTGTGTTGTGCTGGTAACCAGAGCTATGCTGCTAAGTCTCCAGTGAACGCGCTAGTTGGTTACAAACCGGCAAGAGTTAAAAAATTCACTGCATGGTACAACAAATGACATGTCGAAATGAACCACTCGTCTCCCTTTTTCATTGGTGGACTATTTCAGCCTGTGACCACACCAACATCCATTATTATTAGTTAAAAATAGGAGTGGTTCATTTTGGACAAACGATTCTGGGCACCACATCATCAACACGGGACAGAAATTAGGCTGGGGGTCTTGTGAAAGCCCTTTGTGACAGCTGCTTTTGAAAAAATTGCTTTATAAATAAATGTGATTGATTGATTCCTTTATCAGGCTGATTGAAATGTCAGGATTTGGCATTAGCAGCACGAGTCCATCCATCATCCTGACTGGCTGTGATTTAATGGTGTGGAGATTTATTTGTCTTTGGATATATTAGATAGCTGAGTACCAATTGAAGGACATAGTTTAGCTGTAACAGCTGCTCTGCGTGGCACCGCGGCTCCCCTTCCGCTCCGGCGCTCCACCTCGCCGACGTACTAACCACCGACAGTAGAGTGACGGCAGAAACGCCACCTGGGGACCAATCACTGTTCAGGCTATTGATGGTATTTTGATCTACTCCCCAACATATCCTTAACACAGGGCCCACGTCCGTGCTGTCCTGAAAAGCCAACAGCAACAACACCTGTTCGTAAAGAGGGAAACATTTACATTTCCCAATCTCCACCATCTCTTTCCTGGGATACCACATCGCTCCGGAGGGCGTGAAAATGGCCCTCCGGAGGAGATGAAGGTGGACACACTGAGTTCATGGCCAGTCCCAAAGACAATCAAGGAGCTACAAAGCTTCATCGGGTTCAGCACCACAGTGACACTTACGTCATTGTTGAAAGGCCAACCTCAACGCCTCCACTGGACCCCAGGCAAGGAGAAGGTAACTGGGGGTCCAGAATATCGGGTGGACTTGATCCGACACTCCTGGCTGCTGACGGGCCGGGTCCAGTACCTGGTGGTCTGGGTGGAGCCCCGAGGACCTCTCCCTGACATTCCATGCTCTCTGTCCGGGCCAGCATGTTGCTCCTCACCCTCAGGGTCACCCAGGTTGCAGGCGGGTGGTGGCATCAGAAGCTGCGCCTGGGGGTATATTGTAACGTCTTCTTCTCCCCTTCTTCTCTGGCACGCCACCTCCTTAGCGTACTAACCACCGGCAGGAGACTGATGGCAGCAGCGCTCCCCGAGGAGGCACCTGTTTCCAATCACTGTTTAGTTATGTATATATTTTGTTGTTCACCATGTTGATGCGCTTTACTAAACGATGTAGAGAAAGACTATTGACAGCTTTAGTCGGTTTCGTTTCTTTTCCCATTTTGCCTCACCTTTATGCTTTCGCTTCACTCGCACCATCACATTTCCCTTGGTCACATTGATACTTCCTGCAGGGTGATGAACCAGGTCACCAAGAACTTATTGTCTCAGAATGATTCCATGGAAATCGCAGAGATTTTAGTGTGCTTGAGTAAATGATGTGCCCAGATCTCAAGCCAATCCGAATCTTTGGGATAAGATGGAACAAGCTGTTCTGCCATCTAATCTGCAGCCATCATCACGTCAACACGGACCAGTTGACCTTTGAAACGTTTTGGACACTGCAGAATCCATGACCCTAACAAATCAGTCTATACCATCTTGAATGTTTTCAAATTAGGTCACGCTAGATATCTGAGCACTACACTCTGCATTTTTCACAGATTGTTTTCATCATGGAACGGTATACAGTATATACAGTATATACCTAGTACTGCCTGCCTGCAATTAGAATTGGTAAATGTTGTTGCTGTTACTGGACTTGAATTAAAGTTTACCACAATAAAGGCAGTGTTCCTAACCACTACATCACAAGGCTATAAATCAACATTAGAGCATCTCAACATTAAACTAACTAATGTTTCTTATTCAGTTTATCTCCACCACAAATAGCATCTATAAAATGTTAAACTTTTTACACTTTGCGTTTTAGCAACTTATTGGCCAGTAATAGGCCTACTAGAATACAAACTTACTACTTGGAATAGTCATAAGAATTGAATAATTGCTAGTGAGACTGAAGATGAATTATACACTGCCAAAGCTATTTCATGGCACAAAAATGTTGTTTTCTCTTTCATTTGTGAATGACATTGAGACAATAACTTTCAATATATCAAAATCTACCAGAAATTATCTCAATTTAACCGTAAACAGTTTGATTTTAGGCTTTTATATAGCTACTGAAGGCTGCAATTACATAGCTACTGAAGGCTGTATCCAGCAAAGTGTTTGTCTATTCACAGCAAATCCGAATGCATAATTTGTTTTGACTGTGATGAGATTCAAACACGGGACTATTTGTTTGCACTCAGTCAATTTAGAGACATTCACTGTTATTTGTCTGCTCCGATTACGCAGTCTGGCAAAAAGTGCAAACTAAAATATAATTATTGAATAAAGCCTTGATATGTATGTAAATAGGTACATTCATTCAATTGTAAAAACAAAATCACGCTAAAATTGTAGTGTGTACACAAGCAGGAAGATAACCCTACTTTAAATGCAAACTCTGAGTCAATATCATGACAAAATGTGATAAATAATCGTCTGCTGAGTGTCCCCGTAGAGGGTAAAATGAGCTACAGAGGGACAGAGAAGTGTTTCATCTGGTTGTAGCTTAAAAGCTGAATTAGCCAGAAAATGGGTTATTCCCTCACATGGTATGTACAGCAAAGTTTCCCATCAAAGCTATTAGATGGTGGGTATTTGTGTGAGTGTGTTTGTGGTGTGTGTGTGGGTTGGTGGGTAAGTACAGGAGGTGGCATTATGCCAGTGCCAGATGACTTGCAGAAAAAACAGGCAAATAGACAACTGTTTTTATTTATAAAAAAGGCGAATGATCCCCAGTTTGACAACCGAGCGGCCAGGGCGTACAAGGCTGTCTGAGGGGAGGAGGGAAGCAGCACCGGCTCTAGCATTTTGGGGGCCCTAAGCAACATTTTATTTTGGGCCCCCTCTCCCCTAGCAGTCAGGGGCTCACTAGCAGTTCTGGGGCCCCCTAGCGGTTGGGGCCCCTAAGTGACAGCTTAGGTCGCTTATGCCTAGAACCGGCAGTGTAGAAGAGGCATAGTGTCCTTTTTCCCAGTCAGTATAAATACACTGTAAATTCAATAGACAGCTGTCCTTTTTACAAGTGTTCTGTCTCGTAAAATATGTTTGACATACTGAACAAGGGTTTCAATAAAATGTCATATTGTTTAAAAAACACTTATAAAATGTGCACTTTTGTGAAAATATCATCCACTATGTACTGCTCCCCTAAATTTTAGGGATGTAAATACCCTCACAATCAATGCACATTCCATCCTGGAATTTTCATATAGAAGGATATTTTAAAAGTTGATCAGGTGACTGTTTCCCATTTAATCCACACGAGTCTATCATCACGCGGGTGGGATTAAATGAATGTCACTATTTGTTACCCAATTCCCTTTGGATTTGTGTAAGCCGGGCAATTTTACTGTGTTGTGGGTACTTACCAAAATGCGTCATGCACATTCTTATAGCAGAGGCGGGGTGCCCTCATCACATTTTGTAGAATCGGCCCACAATAAAACTGAAGGATCTTTCATATCAGATAACGGTTTTGGCATATGCTAACTTTGCATTCACAGAATGAAGTGCCTTGGGCATGTTGGATGAATGTGTATTTATGTGTGTGGGTGGCTGTGTGTTTCTTCAACCATTCTACTGATGAGGAACTGTATCTGCATGTGGCTCCTCAAGTGACCCCATAAAAGTGGATGTTATGACTGCCCTATGACAGATTCTATAGTTACTTCCTGGCTATGATTACGTTATGCTTATCAATGAAGCCAGATCTTTGACTTTTGAACACACAAAACATATGAAAGTGTTTCCAGTCATATCTAGTAACTCCTCAAATCTCTTTCCCCTCATTTGGCTGTAGGCAGATATGTCTGCTTTTGTTCATCAGGTTACAAAAACCACTGCCTTTCCCTTTCACAAAGTTCCCATCTTTGTCGCAATTTACCGACGAGGTCCTGACCTGCGTGACATAACGGCTTGTTGACATTTTTTGACACTGTACCACTGGGTCAGCCAAAGAGGCAGGAATGCTTCTGCATATACGTATAAAGAGCCTATTTCACATACTTGATATATTTGACATGTTCAGCCATGGCTATAATTGGCACAAACATAAGTGTCTCCACACAACAACGCATACATCATCCAGCTAATTAAAAACGTACCAAGCAGCAAAAGCATGAAGAAGTAGATGGACTGGTGTCGCTGGGTAACAGTGTCTGCTAAATGACTGAAATGTAAATGTTAACTTGGGTATCTCCCCCTTTAAAGGCCTGACACGGTGAATGAGTATCAGCGCACACTATCTATACGATCAATACGTAACACGTTGTCAGTATATCATTCATTTTTTGGCGTGATGAAAAAAACGTTTTTCACTCAGACTCAAGGGAAAGAATGTCTTTGAAGTCTGGGAGTGGCCTAGGACTAATATAATGCAGACAACATATCATTACGTGTTCGTACTGCTGCAGGAAGTGTTGTGACACACAAACATGTAATGTATTGGAGGTTTTAAAACACCTCGATAGTTTGTCATTTCCGCTCGAGAATTAACTACTGACTCGTTTTCTGTTGAATGGGCAGTGGACAGCATTTGAAACAAGGCTGCAGTGATACATTTGTATTGGAAGTAGTATCGTAGACCTCTGGACCACCCCAGACACCCAGTCTTGACAGCAACAACATCTATTTCTGAATCCTTCGCCAAGAGACACCCAAAGTGAACGTGTCACCCCAGCTGTATCCACAAAGAAAATAAAGGAATAGGTCTTGAATCTTGACTCGGTTCCTGCAGAATCGGACGTTGTGTCAACGGAATCCAGTGGTAGTTTTTTTTTTCCCGTTCTGCAACATTCTGTGGGACTGAAAGTCGCATCCGTGAGCAACAAGTTCAGAACCAGGAGTGAGTTTGTTCTGGGTCAGAGAATGACCCCAGCATGACAACCAATGGCAATTGTTCAAAACAACACCTAGCCACACATCATACTATAAGGCCCATTCAAGAATATTGGCCAGTCAGGCCTGTGCATATAACAATCTTCCCATTTGTTTCCTATAACACCCACACAATAAGACTGTTCAATGGCCAAAGGAGACTGGGAAATAAAGCATAAAAATTACAGTGGCTTGTTTTTTGTTATTTTTATTAAATAAATACACTCACACTGATTCATACAATATAAGGCTTAAAAATCTACATTAGACTGCACGGGGGCTTAAGTCATTATAAAAAAGATTGTTCTTGAAAACCAAACACCAGGAGGGCTTGTCCTCGTGATTCAAACTCGCTGCTCCATTTCAAGTGGACTGGAATGTACCGAGGTAAACCTGACAGACAGACGAAAAGCCACATTCCCCTTGGCCTGTTTGGCCGGCTACACATCAAAGGCAATGGCTGTGTCTAAAATGGCATCCTAGTCACTGTTCAGAGCACTACTTTTCACCAGAACCATACTAACATTACAGGGGAAAGGGTGCGACTCAAGACACACCTGAACTCTTACTCTTTTTGTCTCTCACTCACAGCCTCATAATGTGCGTCTCAGCAGCCCGGTTATGTAAGTGTATCATGCAATGTGTGTCCACAACCCTGTGTAACTGTTTCCCATAACAATAGCTAGCGAATCAAATTCAAACACGCTGACCAACCATATCTCTGTATAATCAATGGTTAACCCGCCGACCTCGCATACAGAGGAATTTACATCCAAGGCCAAGAACAAACGCAAGCAATTGTTTTGAAATTACGCATACAAGCACTTTGTACGTTTCCAGTAAAGGTCTGGATCCAGAAGCCAACAGATTCCACGGTTTAACAACAGGCCTGTCACTGGCATACTGTGGTGAAACTGAATTAGCTCATGTAAATGTACAGGACCGCTGTACAAGGCATGTGACTTCATTAGATGATAGACCTGTCTGGGGAAGTTATTCTGGTACCCTATGGAACATTAAGGGATACTGTGTGTTTGTACGGAGGACTAACTCAGTGCCGCCCACATAATTAGACACACAGCAAACCAATGTTTTTGGGCATTTAGATACTGGACATTAGCATGCACAATAGCACACAGACACGCATGCATACAGTACACCCATTTATTGTACATTGTGTTTTTGTATGTCTCAAAACTTAGTCTAAAGTAGTCAGTCGCTCAATGAAATGTGCTTTCTTAGAAATCAGTATGTTTGCTCTACTGTAGAAATGTTGTCTTGAATAAACATCTCTAATTCTAACACACACAAAATGACAGTTGACCAGATGACGTTGGTCATCAGGAGTTGTTTGCAATGTGGTTGTGAGACCATCGGCTGTAGCAAAATAGGCAACCATTTAACCCAAATGTTTTTCTTCAGTCACTTTCAAAGATAAACTTAGTCCAGGTCCCAATAGCCTCCATGTTTGTTCCAATCTAATCACAATACAAGTTACATCATCCCATCGTAACCCTGTGAACAAATACAGACACTCAAACAGACAAGCGTTATGTCAGGGCTTGCTGCCCTTTTTAACAACAATCCTGCCAGTTTGCAAGAATGGAGAATGGAAAAGAGAAGTGGTTTTGAAGGCTCTAGAACATTCTGTTGACATTTTTATCTTTATTGGGCTTGAAACACCAGCATACAAGGAAACGAGCAAGGTCAGGCCGTGGCATCTCTTCAGGTCAGCTGACCGGTGAGGGCTCTCATTGGTCAGGTTAAAGGCGTGCCGGCAAGGTCCAAGGGAAAATACCCTGTGTATTTGGAGGCTTAGTCCCAAACGTCACTCTGTTTCTAGTGCACTATTTCAAAACCAGGCCCCATGAGGCTTTGGTCAATAGTAGTGCAGTACGCAGTGAATAGCTCGCCATTGAG
Source organism: Esox niger (assembly GCA_016801105.1). Taxonomy (NCBI): domain Eukaryota; kingdom Metazoa; phylum Chordata; class Actinopteri; order Esociformes; family Esocidae; genus Esox; species Esox niger. The sequence goes on along the minus strand of JACXGJ010003838.1, from coordinate 8,520 downwards.
GACACATCCAAAAACTTTGTGCGCAATGGGGCCCGGCCCGATGACTCTCTTCCACACATGAAAAACAATAACAGAGACAGAAAAGCAAACAAACCTAGCTGGTAACTGTCAGACGAACATAATAAAGGCCATTGTTTTGTGTTTGCGGTTCTTTTGGAAACGATGGAAAAACTTTTGGGAGTGATGCAGCTTGCCAAAGGTCACCGACATTTACATAGTAAATAACGAGCCCTCAATGTTTTCCACTTTCTCAAAAGTGAATGCATAAGATTAGAGTTTGTAAGCACAGACCCGTCACACTGTGAGAGCACATTTAGTGCTTATTTCATACATGTGGCATTACTCTTCAGTGACAGTTCTCGGGATTCACAGTCAGGGTCGCAACGTTTTACAAGGATTCAGGATGCGTGTTTGGCAGGGCCAGCAAAACAAAGCATGATTCATCTACAGGCCGTGTCACGTCATTCTGGAAATCTCCTTGATCATGAAATAACTGTTATGGCCATGTGTTTTTGGCCAATTTCTTAACATCTAAGGAAAAGAAGGAGTACACCCCGTTATTAAGAAATACAGATGGATGACACATTAAAGAAAGAAATGGGAAACCATGAGTGTAGGAACATAACGAATGCAGATGTTTCCCCACAGTTGTACTGCATGATACAATTAATCAATATTTCCTCCTACAACATCCTATCCTGCTAAAAATGCTGAACAAGCCCAGCTGACCTAAATTCTGGATCAAGGTGGCAAGAGGAAAGGATCTAAGTGTCAGAGAGCGTTCTCTAACAACATCCAAAAAGAGCATATCAGGAAAGATAATTTAAAAGAAAAGTGTACCATCCCTGCAGCAAAGTAGAATCTATGCCAATGCACATTTAAGCTGTTCTGGCTACTTGTAGTGGACCAAAACTATTACCAAGACATTTTATTTCGTTTTTTCTTTTAATTTATCACCGTGTCCATGAAAGTAGTTGATGGAGGCTACTATACTGAATTGGCGTCACATGTTTTGGCAGACCATACAGTAACAGGCAGAATTTAGTAATTAGGGAGTTGTACGATGTTGTCCAATAAAAACACTGAAATCTATTTGCTCCTCAAGTGGGAGGAGTAACAGAAAGGGAATGCGTCTATAATTATGCCAGTGGATGTGATACTGGTCAGAGACAAGTTCCAAATCCAATTATTTACAACAGGTTTTAAACTTTTAATGAGGTTTGAAAGAACATTTTAGGACGATATATCATAACTGATCAATTCATTTTCAAAGTTTATATTTATTTGACGATTTGTTACATAATTTTTTTCCACGATCGTCACATCTGCTACGGTTATAGCTAATTCACAAACCAATATTCTTGAAAGGATTCCAGACAAAATCTTCAGTTTCAAAATGTTTCCTGATTCAAACAGCGGGTGAGTATTGGCTATAGTCTATAAAATCAATTGCACTCACCGGACGCGTTCCATGATGCGTCAGTGGAAACTGCATAATTATGTTATTCATTCGTCCTGCAAGGTGCTTCGGTTTCAACTGGCTTTGTATTTCACCAGCCAAGTAGTGTTTTAAATGAATGAGAATGTATTCTCCCTGAAACACCAAAAACAATTTTGTATGGATCGATATAAATTAGTTTTAATGGGTAGGTTAAGATGCAGACGGTTAAAAACATTTCATTGACTTTATAGAATACTGAACGACTGAAAATCACCAGAAACTGAACTATTCGTTTTGGTACACCTTACTTCCATACAGGATGCGGAAGAGTAAGGTCTGTCATACTAATGTATGCGCATTAAGCTTCTTGCATAACAAAATGTTCTGATATTTAAAAAAACGATCGAAAGCAACTCGCAATTCATTTATTTACTTTTTTCGTTTACTTTTTCCACAATAAAGCGAGTTAAAAATTGATTACAAAAATTATGATTACAAAAATTATGATTCTAGATTCAAGTGGAACAGTTGGTATTAGGCTACGTAACTACGGTATAATCTATGGTTTCATGGGGTTATGGTAGCTTGAATATGTAAATGTCTATGAAGTGTTGAATCGAAGATTTTATCCTCTTTAGACTACAGGGCCATGCACAGAGAGGCATGGGCCAAAATGACAAAAAGGGCTTTTCGGACGCAGGCTTCCTTCCGCGAAGCGGCCAGACGATGCATGCTAGTCTGCTTTAATGATGCGCATCTCACAAACACACAATACGCTGGTCTGTGAATTACGAGTGTCCCCTTGATAGGATGCGGGTGCCGGATGGACAAATATGTGCCTGTTAGACGATGTTCAATATCATTCAGCAACTAGACCACAAATCTGTCTCTTGTGTCTTTTGTGTGTCTCTTGTGTCTTTTGTGTGTCTCTTGTGTCTTTTGTCTATCTCTTGATCTTTTTAAGTGAAAGGCTGGGGAAACGCAAATTTAGATTGAACACACACACACTAAGTTTTTTAAAGACACTCTGACCATTGTTTTTATTATTAAGCATTAATCCACAACTACACTAATGTAACATTAAAAAGGTTTACCTGCGTGTTTCAGGTACAGCTATGAGGACTGCCGGGCAACAGCAGACTGGCTTATGGCCCAGACCTCAGTTTGCCCTCTGGTGGGCATTGTGTGTGGTTCAGGAATGGGAGGTCTCGCTGACATGCTGAAAGATCAGGTGGCCTTTAATTACAAGGATATCCCCAACTTCCCCCAGAGCACAGGTGTGTACTCTATATTATTTCAACTGGCAGGCTCATTTAGTAAATCTTTACTTCTGAATCTTTACAAACGATGCATATTGGCTATACTCCATGTGACATAACCAGGGAATATAATGGGATACACTCACTGGCCAGTAGAAAGAGTTGCTACAAAAGATGCTTTCTGATTGGTCGCCATGCATTGTCTGTACTATTCTAATTGGTTGTTGTGTTACAGTGCACGGTCATGCTGGACGACTGGTGTTCGGGACGCTGAAGGGAAAGCCATGCGTTTGCATGCAGGGACGTTTCCACCTGTATGAGGGATACCCCATCCAGCAGGTACGTCCACATTGTCACACAGGCAGCAGACATATAGGGGCTGTACTTTTGAACATTCAGCCAGTTAAAATGCTTGACAAAGTGTGATGTAGTATAATGCTATTCAAGCTTTGTAATTGGCTGATGCTTATATACTTGAAGTATGTCCCATCATGAACCCTTTATAGAAAGATACAGATGATCAAAAATCCTGCACTAAAATGTCCATATTTAAGCTATATATAATTGTCAAGAGTACTACCAGTGTATTTGTGATGGTTGTGTTTGTGTACTGACCATGTGTTATGGCTCCAGATCACCCTGCCCATGCGTATCTTCAGTTTGCTGGGCGTTGAGACGGTCATCCTGACCAACGCTGCTGGGGGCCTGAACCAGGACTTCAAGGTGGGAGACATCATGATTATGAAAGACCACCTGAACATGCCCGGTTTCGCTGGCAACAACCCACTGGCCGGACCTAACGACGACAGGTTGGCATGTTTTTGCACGTGTATTCCTGGCGATTGAGAGATCATTCGTTTGACAGTGTCTGCAGTCCTGACGGTTTTATGACACTGGGGTGTAATGATCTCTTCTCCCTCCCAGATTCGGCGTGAGATTCCCCTGTATGTCGGATGCTTACGACCGGGACTTGCAGCAGCTAGCTCTGGATGTGGGACAGGAACTGGGCTACGGTGACTTCCTGCGCGAGGGGGTGTACTGTGTCCTGGGCGGGCCCTCGTTTGAGACCATCGCAGAGTGTCGCATGCTGAACAAACTGGGAGCTGACGCTGTTGGTGAGTCAAAGCTCCTCCCTGTCAGGAACTGAACAGTGGTCCATTAATGGCACTCAAAACCTTCTCTTATAATTCCTACGGTTGTGACACGTTTGGTCCATATTTCAACACTGCTCTAAAACCGTCTCTCTCTGTCAGGAATGAGCACGGTGCACGAGGTGATTGTGGCTCGTCACTGTGGAATGCGTGTGTTCGCCCTGTCCCTGATCACCAACAAGGCTGTGATGGACTACGACAGCGAGGAGAAGGCAAACCATGAAGAAGTCCTGGAGACAGGCAAGCAACGTTCCAGCCAGCTGGAGAAACTGGTGTCGACCCTGGTCACCAGGATGGAGTACAACAACAGCACCAATTCCTGAACAAACGAATGGAATCAACCTACAAAACCCATAAAAGTAGAATTCCAAGATCAGGAACTTCCGTATTCCAGTCAATAGTTTTGGTGCTAACTGGACTGAAGGCTATTTTGTGTGTACCTGAAAGGGACAATACGTTGCAAAAACCCTGTTCTGGGAATGCTGTTTCTATGGCAAAACTGGCCTCCAAAAGGTGTGTGAAACTGTCCGTTACATTTACATTACATTTAGACATTTTATTCACAACTGAAACTCTTATCCAGTGGCTTACAGGAGAACTTAAGTTCCTGCTGTGAGAAGTACTACAAGCTACTGCCTTTTTGTATTCACTTATTGTCTGTTAAATGTTGATAATGTTAACTTAATATTGATATGTAGGTATAAATGTCTTGATTTAACTTAACATAGTTATAAAGCAATGAATCTACGGCACGTCTTAACATATGTATCTATCCTGTCTATAGATGTACATAATTTTATGTAAAATATATTGTCAGCTCTTTGTATTGTTTAATAAGTATGTGGTTACTAAAGTGCTTATTTATTAATGTCTGTTTTATTTGTGGAAAATGACGGGTGTAATTTGTCAGGATTTTAAAGAAGCAGGACCCAATGGCAGACTTCAAGGAAATTTAAAGGATTTAATAGTGGAACTGAAGCAGGTAGACACAAAACAACAAAATGGCAGGAAAAACAGGCAGGCAGGAAGGAAGGCAGGCAAAAACCACGGGCTTGTGGCAGGGACAGACAGAAACCAAGCATTAAAACAAAATGACTGCCCAAGGGCTAACAGAAGAGGGTGAACTCAATAGGGAGCCAACGAGGACCAACAAGACACAGGTGCAAACAACAAGGACAGGCACAGGTTGTGGTTAAGAACACAAAAACGAAACGCAACGGGATTACATTCAAAACCAAACCAGAACAGAACAGAAAGTCACATAACTGGTTTGTTACTACACATGTTTGTAGTTAAAAGTATTTACATTTTCGTTCAAACCAAGAATGGTTGAGATTGGGATTTTCAAGCACATTCTGGCCAAGAAAAGCAGCAGCAAGTCATTATTTAAGAATTACAATCAATCAAGAATTACAAATCAATCAATCAATCAAATGTGTTTTATAAAGCCCTTCTTTACATCAACAGTTGTCACAAAGTACTTTCACAAAAAGACAACATAAAACAAATGTAAGTTCTCTACAAAGAAATCACAATCATAATTCATAATAATATAAGCAGAAAATGTAAAACATTGACAAGTCAGGGAATCAAAGTCATCAAAGATTTATATAGACATAGGGCTACAATTTCTTTAGTTTTAAAACAATTTTGTTAAATGTTTCAAGCTGATGGGGTACATGAAAGCCCTTTCTCCGAATTCAATTTGAGCTAGCACAATTAAGTACTGCGATCAAAGTTTAGTGTAAGAATTTATAAATAAGAATGTAGCTAACCCAGAATGACTTTATAAATAAAAGTATACCAGGGACTGAGAAATTGAGTCTCATTATCATTGCCCACACAAGTAGTAATACGTAGATTCCCTTTCTTGCTTTGGAGAACACCATTAGTTTGGTTTTGTCTGCTTTAAAATAAAACTTTAACTGACACAAGGTCAGAGGAATAGCTTTAAAAGCAGTCTGCAGGTTCTGAAAAGCTGTTAGAAAATAATTAGCACTGCAAAAAATAACTGTGACATTAGCATAAAATACCCTATTTTTGTCCAGATCATTTATATAAATAGGGAATAAGAGAGGACCAAGTACAGAGCCCTGTGGCACACCAGTAGCGGTTTTGCCTATAGGCAACATGGGCAGCGGTCCTGGGTGGCATGATGAACTCGCACCAAAAAAATCAGAATGTTGAAATTTGCAGGATCGGTTTTGTATCAATCATTTGCTCATCACATTGGTATCATGTCACCGTGTGGGACTGTGGGTCCATGAACCTTGTCGGAGTAGGCGCCCTGATTCTAGTCTGAGCTAGGCAAATTACTGCCTGGGAAGGTTTTCCCACTGTAAATATATAGTTTGACATATTGTTGCAATTTGTTCTTGTTTGTGCAAAATATTTAGAAATCATATAAAATCAGTCTGCACACCCCCAAGGTGAAATGGTTTAGTCTTGACTTTTGGCCGACAGTGCTGGATGGGTAATGTATTGATGCTCAAGTGCCAAATCAACACAAATAGATAAAAAAGGTATTATGCATGTAATGAAAGAAGCTAGTATAACACTTATATTTGTTAGCCTATGTTGCTTGCTATGCTATTACACAAAGGGTGACATTATTCTGTTTTCTGTCCAACTAGCTTACATAACATTATATAAAATGGCACAGTTTCATCATGATAATGTGTGTTGCCTGCAGCCAAACGATGACAGCCTAACTTGCACAATACTGATTTGGTTAACTTTCACAGAGGGGACGTCATAAAAGTTTTCTGTGATTGTATTGACTACTCTAAGTCCTGAGCTCAGTAAGGGGCATTTCCAATGCTGTAGGCTAACTTAAACAATGTCTGTATTATGCTGATATTGTGTATCTTTTGTGATATACGGACTCTTTTGGGGTTTCTTATGCCTAGAAGGGCCAAGGAGGTTGTTTGGTTAATTTGGTTTCTAAATTCCACATAATGATAAGATTATTGAATTGTGCAACAAATGTATTTAGGGTGTCTGACTTGTATCCTGTATTTCAATGCAAATTCAGGGGCACTTCTGAAAGATTTTGGAGCCACCTCTGACACAGGCCAGAATCTGGAGCCATCTAGGCTTTGTGCAGATTAGTTTTATTTTCTGTATTTGTTGGTAGAAATAGAGTAAACATTTTATTCTCTTTTTAATTTGTATTGATTTAATACAATTAATTTATATTCATCTTTGTTACTTCTTTTTAATATTGATGATTTTTTTTTGTTGTAAATATCAATATGGGCCATACAAGCTAGAACCGCCACTGGGCACTCCATTCAAGACAGACAATTTATCAATTGTGAACCCATTCAGTTTAGGGCACTCAAGACAGATGGTTTGAAGTATTTCTGAAGGAACTAATGTACTTTACAGGTTCATCAGTTTAATGTTGGACTAATTTCACATACACTAGTGTTTAGAGAATTATGCTTTATGTACAGTGAAAAGTAAGGCATATTCCCACATCATGACTGAATTTGTTAGTGACAGAGGCATGTAACTTATATTTTAAATTTCCTTCAAGGTTTTTATTTATCGTGTAGATATCTTCCTCATTCTGTTCTAAATTAAGCAGATCAGACTTGTGAATGTAACAAATCAGACTGCAAGACACAATATGCTAGTTTGTGAAGTAAATAGTGATTTCTATTGGAATCCAACACGAAGGAGGATATTTAACAACTGGAATTTTATCATTCACGACAAGCACTTAGAACTTATTAGCACTTAGATTTATTTACGATGAAACAAAATATTGCAGCAGCAGAATTAATTCACTCACTGGGTGGCGTTTCACAATACAACAGGACAACGACCCAAAACACACTGCAGACACGACAAAGGACTCCATCAGGTGAAGAAGATGGAACGTTTTTAACTGGCCAATTCAATCTCAAATTCCATGGAACGTGCATTTTAATCGCTGTGTGAAAACATGTGTAATGACAGAAAACTGCATTGTATACATGTACTGTTATGAGTTAAGAGAAACTGAAAGTGTGTGTGTTAGATAAGGCTCAAGTTTGAGAGAAGCAAGGCAAGATCTAATAATTGGGCCTTTCCAAAAACAAACTGGACACACACTGCATTTTTTTGAAGGAGAGAAGCCGAGTGGAAAGTTACAAGAACAGAGTGTGGAGGAGTAGCGGATTAAGTCGGCACAAGAGTGCGAGAATGGAGGAATACAGACAGTCATGGTGTTTGGACAGCTCAACTTTTACCAGAGACCCAGCTGTCAAGGAGTGAGGAAGCAACCAAGGTCATGGGGTTACATCAGAGCCTAGGAGTAAGGAAGAATACAAGGTAATGGGGTTAAGTCAGAGCCTAGGAGTAAGGAAGAATACAAGGTAATGGGGTTACGTCAGAGCCTTGGAGTGAGGAAGCATACAAGGTAATGGGGTTAAGTCAGAGCCTAGGCGTAAGGAAGGATACAAGGTAATGGGGTTACATCAGAGCCTAGAAGTAAGGAAGCATACAAGTAATGGGGTTAAGTCAGAGCCTAGGAGTGAGGAAGCATACAAGGTAATGGGGTTAAGTCAGAGCCTAGGAGTAAGGAAGGATACAAGGTAATGGGGTTACATCAGAGTCTAGGAGTAAGGAAGCATACAAGGTAATGGGGTTACATCAGAGCCTAGGAGTAAGGAAGCATACA